>JANTPZ010084047.1:0-41625 GCA_025593235.1 Vachellia pachyceras
AGTAGGAAAGAGGAAAGAGAAAGAAGGAAAAAAAGTAAAAAAGAGAAAAAAGAAAAAATAGGGGAAAAAAGGAAAAAGTAAGAAGAGAAAAGAGGAAAAAAGAAGAAAGAGAAAACTTAGGTTTTAAACCGAGGTATTGTAACTAAAATAACATTTCAAAAAAAAATTTATATTTGGACAAAACCTAAATTTTGGGTTAAAACTTAGATTTTGAAATCAAAACTAGGCTTTAAAATCAAACCTAGATTTATAACCGCAAACAAGCTCTAAATGGGACTATGGTAGATAGAAACTCAATCACACATTCATCGTACAAAATAAATTTCAAAACTTGAACCTTGTTGTTATAGGTAAGAAGTCTGACAAGGTTTGCACTAACTTTGACTGTTGCAGGCTGTCCGAGCTGTATGCTGTAATAATCGGAAACTGATTGTCAGGGAAATGTCAATCAATACCAATCAGTGATTTCCCATCAAGTTAAAACCTTATGAAATTAATAGCACAAGAAAAGTACGAATAATGGCTCCTTTATCTTTGGCCCCAAAACGAAAAGGTATTAGCTAATAGTCAAACATGATAACACAGAGAGCATACTCTTCCACTAGAATCCCTTTGAAAGGCCTATTACAAAACTGTAATTATGATATGGCAGGTTTCAGGTTTCATTGGGACTTCAGAAACCTCTGCTAATTCAAGACCCTACTTCTCTCCGCTATTCCATTAATTCTTACAGGAAAGAGTCTGCACACACAAGTTGTTAGCCATCTGAAGTATCAAGACAAATCTTGCTAGGCTACTTATCATGATTCATGCAAAAACCTACATTGGAAAAGACGCAAGGTTCAGCCAACGAAGATCACAATGTGTAGCTGTAAAAGCCTGAGCAACAATGACTTTATAGGTAATCGATCAAACCTACGGGACTTTTAAGGTGCTGGAATGTATTTATCTAACTCAGAACAGAAAGAGTGGGCAACAAAATAAATTCCATTAAGCAACAGAAGAAATTTCAAGACAACAAACCCGAAGTATTGTAACCCATTTCATACAATTTTCAACTTTAGATTACATATCAAAATATCCAACTACTGTAAATACAAGTAATACCACTTACGTGTGTTGGTGAAGGAAGTAGCGCACATAATCAGATACAATCTGAGAATCAGCAGCCTGCAGAAAAGAATCTATCTCGGCATTATAAGAACGTAAAATATCAGAAAGTTATGAGAGAAGGGGGGAAGATCAAATCAACCGCTAAAGCAATCAACGCATTAATTTAACTAAGACGACCGCTTGTAGAAAACCATAATCATAAAGCCAAAACAGTGTCACGATATATTTGAATTACGAGAATAATTCACACTTGATGCAGCAGGTAGGTATCCGAAATACCAAAGAGGCAAACAACAAAAACAGAACGACTTAAAAATTGTAAACAGCAAAACAAATAAAAAAAGAACAGTAATCTAACTCCTAGGCTGCAAGAGTATTACCGATCCAGAGCGACAAACATAGACATTATCAGTCAACTGCGTAATTTTGTCTGATGCACGGTTTGCAACATATACTCCTGCAAAAGTAACAAGGAAAGAGACAAGTCATTAATCCAGTAGTGGCCAAATTGGACGGATTAAATTTCCAGCTAAAAGTGGCAAACCATAGGTGAATAAAATGAGAACATAATGCAATATCCATTGGAAACCCGAACGAGGGCAGTGAATCAGAAAGGAAGATATATATTGAGCAAGGGGTATAACGAGCACAGAACACGAAGTTCGCTGTGGATGAAAGAACTTATTCACGAGCTGGCATGTCTCAGAATAGCTCAAGACGACGAGCCGCGGTCACCAACCTAAATTCTACTTACAACTAACTCTTTTTCCCAAAAATCTCAGAGTCCAGATAAATAGATAAAATATGCAGACTATATATTAAGGAAAAGTTGAAGCGAATAAACGTACCGGTGCTAGTTCGAGAGTCAGCTCCGAGAACGACACCGCCATTGTAAGTGACGCCGATAATGGTGGTTCCCATGGAATGAGGGGCGTTGATATCGACGTTACGATCCATAATGATCAGAAGAGTGACGAAATGTCTCGGTACTCTTTGACCTAACACCGCCACGGAGATCGATCCAGAAGTGTAGACGTTCAAGATGCCGGGAAATGAATCCAAGGGTAAACTTGCTAAGAGGGAACGACTTCTAACTTCCCCGACAAGTTTTTCTCCTTTTCCCTCTCTCTTCTGCTAAAGTAAAACAACTCGGTTAATAGCGGTTTGACTAAAGTATACTTTTAGTTCTTTATGTTTACGTCAGATTTCACTTTGGTCCTTTAAATTTAAAAGGTACACTTTTAGTCCCTCAAATTTAACGCCGTTAGTCTCTCTTAATGGAAATTGCTGACTCATCATTTTAAATCTTTTTTTATTTTACACAACTTAAAATATCAAATTTATTATATTATTAAATTAAAATTAAAATTTGAGTATGCTTTGTCAACGTTTTATTGCACAATCATCAATTAAATTCGATGAGTCGGTCATTTCCATTAAGAGAAACTAACGGTGTTAAGTTTGAGGGATTAAAAGTGCACTTTTTAAACTTAAAGGATTAAAATGAAACCTAAAACAAATATAAAGGATTAAATTTAGCCATAGCGGTTTATATTACAGAGAGTTACGGCATTGGTAATTTCATTGCATTTTATAACAAGGACTAAAAAATGGTTAAATACATTTTTTAAAATTACTTTTATTTATAAAAAATGTGACGCGTGAAAAAAGAGAACACGTAGAACCAACAAAGAAAAAAAGAGATATACAATTAATTAAAAAGAAAAATAAAAATACATTGAATATTGAGACATATCTTATGAAAAAACATGCCACTTGCATCTCATAGAGGGAGTATGGAAGTTTTCAGCTTCCTTTTGTCTGTTAGTTGAATTTGGATCTGCTATCAGTGTCGGCATTAGTTCCCCCCCCCTGTAAATACAGCTTTTATAGAGTAAAAGATGAAATGAAATTTGTCGTTAACTTGTTTGTTGGAAGAACGATTTTACGGATTATGAGGTAAGTATGTTAAAAGGGTTTTGTCTCAACTTGAGTTTAAAGTAATTGGGAATCACTTCCCAGACACGAAATGCCCAAGCCCTCGGTCCATTGAGACTGCTGAAAATAAAATGTGTTGTTTGTCCACACTAAAGATAAACAACTGTTTTCAAGATTAAGGGCTTATTTGGCGGAGCGATTTTAAAAGTTAAACACACGTTCAACAGTGTTTTTCTACAAAATCAGATAATCTCTTTCACATATTTACCTCGATTTACATAAAAGTACTCTCAAACGGACACTAAATGAGACAATCTAATTGAGTTGAAGGCTGTTATTTTACCAAATACGACCTTTCTCTGAATCACTAAATGAATAGATCAATATATCGATGTGGCAAAAATAATATGCTTACATAAAATATAAAATAATAAACCTCAGCCTACCATCTATAAGTAGATTATCAGTAGAAAAATTGAATCTATTTGTTTATGTCCATTTAGTCTCTAATTGGTAAAGGTGCACCCAGCACATACAATCAGCATCCTAAAAAATTCTTGGGTGTAATTTTGCCCCCATATAAGAAAAATGGAGCAATTTGGTAACAGGATATAAACGGAGGTTTGCTTAACCCCACGATTGAGCAATTTATTTTCAAAAATAATGACAGGCAAGTAATTAAAATGGCATCTGGTCGTGTTGGACCAGAGGGCTTGTCCGTTGGCTTTGGTGGTGGATTTTGGTTTTGATTGTTTGGTTTCTTGTCTTTCGTGAGGGAGAAGGAAATAGTTTGGTTCCTAAACTTGAATCCTCAAGTGACTCATCCTCATTCTCAGCCCACTCGGAAGGTGTGTTTCTGAGAAGAGACACAGATCTGATTCTTCTGCACGCAGACTTATTCCTCTTCCTTAGATCTTTGCCTCTAACATGCGACCCAACAATCTCTAGTTTCCCAACTGCAACTGCGACTTCTGCTGCAACATTTTCTTCACACCTTCTGTTGCAGCTATGTTGAATAAAGTAACAGGAGGAGATGAATAATGCTCTATCATTTCTCATTCCATCAAAAGAGAATACAATATCTATGTATATGTTCGTCCTGGCATCAGCACTCGTATTCAATACTGACGCTGAGGAAGCATATAGCTACTGGTCCTGTTGGGGCTTTTTCACATTGGCCCATGAACGTCAATTTAGCTAAGCTACTTCCTACACTTATCCTGATACATGAACCCAACATACAATCTAGCTAATTTCTACAAGCTACGACTTTCGCATGTCTCCTCGATCCTTCTTACTCCCTTCCCCTCCTATATCTTCTGCTTCTACTTGTGGCCGTTCATGATGAGATCTCCCCTGTCTCACAAAACCTAGATAATTCCAGCAGATGGAGGTGACTTTTTACGATGTTAAGGTTAATTATATCATTAATTTGCTTTATAGTTTGTTATTGGATAATCGTTCCACATGAGAGGAGGGATATATATAACCGAATGAGGCACGAGAATACGCATGTTGAGTATATCATATTTTCCTTCTCTCCATCATCTTTCTTTTCTCTCTGCTCTTCCCTTTTCTGCTCATTTCTCCTCTTCTCTCTTCTGCTATTCTATTTTACATTTCAGGTCTTACCATTGGGTATTAGAGCAAACTGTTCATGACCATGGCAGGCAATACTAAATCCCAAGTCATGCTAAAGGATATAGAGGAGCAAGTAATGAAGAGGGTTCTTCGGAGGAACGAGAAACACCAATCAAAAGCTAGGTAATAGCAAACGTTGAAACTGTGTCTAGACCCAACAACTCCCCTGGTTCCATTACCAAATGATATTATAGATTTGAATGGTACCAAGGAACCCTTTGCTGTGTTAGACCGAAGAATGGTGCAGCGTCAACACAAACCTTTAGCTCAAGTACTTATTCATAAAATGGCTTACCAGAAGAAGCCACGTGAGAATCATGAGTAGATATAGCCAAACGCTTTCCACAATTTGTAGCTGTTGTTTATCCTTGAGGACAAGGATGATTCTAAGGGGGGAGTATTGATACAATATTAAATAGTAGAGATTATATCAGTAATTTGCTTTATAGTTTGTAATTGCATGAGCGTTCCATATAAGAGGAGGGATATATGTAACCGAATGAGGCACGAGAATACGCATGTTGATGTTGAGAAATATCATATTTTCCCTATCTCTATCATCTTTCTTCTCTCTGCTCTTTTCTCCCCTTCTCTCTTATGCTATTCTGTTTTACATTTCAGGTCTTACCATCTTTTTTAAAAAAAAAAAAAGTACAGGTGGCATTTTAAATACTCGTGTGTCATTATTTTTTGAACTAGAATACTTATGTGTCACAGGGAGAACGTCCGTTTATAATCTGTTGCTCCGAGTGTGAAAATTGCATCCAAAAGTTTTTCAGATGCTAATTGCACCTGCAAAAAATTTTCAGAAGGCATTAATCAAATCTTTCTTGATACTTCAACGTGATTTTAAAATCTCATTCATGTAAATTTTTGTTATTAAAAAAACTCCGTTTAACGTTTGATGAATCTATTGGATATAGGTAAATCAGCGTAAAATTTATCATTATCCGCGCTTCTTTTTGGGGTCTCATGAAATGCTCGAGAAATTATATCTAATTAACAAAAAAGTAATTATCTTAAATCAAATGAATGATTTAACTATAACACGTGTGAGTTGATCTCATAATTCTGTGAGACATGTTACCCTTACTTATTTTCCAGCCAGTTCAAACGTGATAAATTTGGATAACTTCATATCTCTTCAGTAGCCGGAACTGAAGTACAGACCTATCTATCAATTCTATCATCAGTACTCATTGCTGGTAACCTACTCAACTCTGGTTGCTGAAGAAACGTATGAATTAATAGTGGAAGAGCTCTAGATGGCTTCTATGTCAAAAGGTAGTAATACAAAAGACAGACTAGCCTAAGAAACGTGTTAGCAAGTTCGTTTTCCTGGCAAATTCAGCCAGCTCATAGCAGCATGAGTCCTACGCGATTGGTTCTGGAAGTGGGTGCAATTGGAGAGCCTGGATAGGTACGTGAGAAGGTTGCGCAAGTTGAGCTGCTGCTCCAACCGCAGATGTCTCCTTTGGCGTCACATTCCCCACAACCCCAAGTACCTTCCTCACTTCATTAGCAAGCTCTATCACCATGTCGTCCTCATGTCCTGTACATCATCCATGAGCCACTCATAACTCAACAACATGCATCCGTAACTCTCCATTCACATTTACATACATCACTAACAGATGACTCACCGATATCATACATGGCCTTCTCTAAACGGAAGAGATAATCTCTGTTGTTTCCACAAGGACCAGAGGCTGTTGCTATTTGCCTGAATATATCAACAGAAATTAGATATGAACCACAGGAAAGGATACAGTCGATCCTACAAGGGAAGATGAAAAATAAAATACCTAGCCATGTCTTCCAAAGGAGCAGGTCCCAGGTAGTATTTGTTTTCTTTGTCCGCAGTAGATGTGAATCTGCATGCATAGAAAGAGTTCCTTTAGCAATTTCACTATATAGAACATGCCACATATGTTACATTGCAGCTGAATCAGGAGTTGATAGAAACGAAAGCAATAGGAATAGTAATAAAGCGCAACGCTGCTAACTTACACTATAACTCCAGTTAAAGCAGGGTTCACTGAATCTCCTTCCTAAATATTAAAGAAAGCAAGGATCAATAAAAAAGATTAAAACATAACAAAGGCTAACAAAGGCAATTAAATGGTAATCTCACCTTGTAAAAGTCTACAAGGGTCTTTTGATCATATTCGCATTCCCTCCGCTCCAAATACTATATAATAAAAAAGAATGAAGAGGAAAATGTTGAGTGCTCTGTTAGAATTTACTAACTGAAACAGGAATAGATGGCATGCAGCAAATCATCTAGAATAGTTCAGAAGGCTTTAAACGCTTTTAGATTATTTTAAACCTACTGCTAATTTAATCTCAAGAAGAACGAATAGAACAGGTTCCAAAAACTGTTCCGAAGTTAATGAAGTGACTACCTGCATAGCCAGCTTCTCCTTTTCGGGGCCTCCATGAACACAATAGGCAGTGCCCCACTGAAAAAATATTGAACAAGTTATAGTCAGTGGTGCGCTTTTATCAATTAATAGTCAATTACATTTATATGCATCGATACATGACCATTAGACACAAACCGCAGTGATGATAAATGAAATAGTTCCTTACGCAAACTGCCCCTTCTTTTGGCTCCAATGTGCAAGTTCTTGCTGGGTTTTCAGGTGTACCCCTGTGATCAATACATGCTGCAAGAAACAAAATTACATGTCTAAGCAATTGTATAAATTCAGTACAGAGCCAAGATGGTCACCACATAAATACCTGCATGATAAGAATGAGCTTACCTAAATCAAAGACACGTCTATAGTCCTTTATGAATC
The DNA here is from genome assembly GCA_025593235.1 of Vachellia pachyceras. Classification (NCBI taxonomy): domain Eukaryota; kingdom Viridiplantae; phylum Streptophyta; class Magnoliopsida; order Fabales; family Fabaceae; genus Vachellia; species Vachellia pachyceras. The sequence goes on from JANTPZ010084047.1 coordinate 7,497, forward strand.
CAAGCATTTTCTCATCGTAGTCAAATCCTGGGTTCCACACCAGTGAACCATAGCCAAAGACCCAAAAAACCATGGCTGATTGATTTCAGAAAAAGAAAAAACCATTATAAAGAACGGTTCCATTAAATTAAATGAAGTTGACGGTTGAGATGGTAATAACAGAACTTGTCCTTCCCCATAAAGTAAGTCAAATTTCGAAGTAATAAGAGCCATTCGCTTCAAGAGCTAATGAAGGTAAACCCGTCATGGAACACACAATTACGTTTTAACTCAAATGACTGATTTAACTCGGATTCCCAGACGCCGATTTATGAAACTTTAATCAAAGCCCCCGTTTCCTCGTCATTGTCCTCATCCACCATATAAAAACCGAGGCATACAGGACAGTACACGACAACTCAAAGTGGAAAACAAGTTGACTGGTAATAGTCATGAAAGCGAACAAAATGCTAATATAATACTCTAATCCACGCACCAGATTCTGATGGAAAGAAGGAAACAAAGATGTAGGGAGAAGAGAAGAAAATATTTTCTATAGAGAAACATCAGTCAAACTTGGTCAATTATGCAAGTTTTTTAGCAGCTGCCAGATAAAAATAAACAAATAGGGAAATTTTAAACCGCGCCATTTCGTCATAAACAAATACTTAGCAATCATGGATCAAGAAAACAAATAGCCAGAGAAAGAAATTCATGAACGCTTACAGTTAACCAGAGATATTCTGAAGAGAACGAGAAGGAAAGTGAGAAAACAATAATATCCTCCAACACTTGAGGGCAAAAGGAGATGCTCCGAACAATTTCGGCGCGGATAGCACAGGAGAGAAACAATGGCAGGGAAGCTAAACGAATAGGGCTTAGCTTAGGGCTGCGATTGTCCCTCTCCGCGAGCCTCTTCCTCTACTCTCCTCCTCTTTCTTTCGCTTGTGCCAGGAAGAAGGTGAAGGATTGCAGGGACCCTAGCTTGATATTTATAGTGGATCCAGGCAAGGCAGATAAAAAGACAAAAAGACCAACTTCACCTCATGCCATGTGCCTTTCATGGATGTCCGGGTTTATATCTTCCAATCAATTAATTTAAGCGGATCTATAATCACCCTAACAAATCATTTTTAATCCTTTAAATTTATAATTAATTTTAATTTAATCTCTTAAATTTAAAAAATATAATTTAATTTTTAATGTTACCAGAAAATGTAATTCAATCATAATTATACAATTAAATAATATTAAAATATATTTAAATATCAATTTTTTAATATACTTAATTTTTATATTTTATAATTTTATTATATTTTATCAGTATTTAAAACCAGAATCACTATTTAAATTTTTTAAATCACCATTTTCCATTAAGTAAAACTAATAACTTTAGGATAAATAATTAAAATTGTATTTTTAAATTTAAGGGATTAAAATGAAATTTGATGTAAACTTAAAGAACTAACTGTATACATTAGCCTAATTTTAAAGCTCTTTTGCATCATTACTTTGCGGCGATCCTATGCTTGCATCATCAGCTTCCAGCATTCTTTTGTTTGAGCATACAATTGTCTCAAGTTGAGTGGAACGTGGTTTGAAAGTACAAATCAAATAAGTAACATAACAATATTTTGAATACACAAATAGAGAATAACCTATAAATATGTTACTTATATATTTGTATGAATTTTAAAGGTTAAGCAGAAATCATTGATAAAGTCTTAATCATATCTTCGTTTTTTCAATCAAGGAGAATATAAGCTGTCATCTATTAGCAAAAAGTATATCTGCCACTTCACTGAGGATCATAAAATAGAATATAATCTGTCACATTAAAAAAAATTAGTAGGATATAATTTATCAGCTACTGGGAATAAGTAAATTTGGGACTGCACAAGGGATTTTGTTAATAAAAACGAAGTAGAATGGTATGAATTTATTTTTAAAAATAGAATACAGAAAAGTAAAAATATAATATAATTTGTCATCTATTGAGAAAAGTAAAAATAAACAAATTTCCGACTCCACTGGGGATCTAACCCAGAATCTCTGGTTCCGTAGACCAGCGCCTTATCCATTTGGCCATGGAGTCCTATGCATTGTGGTAAATTATGATATGATTGAATAGCAAAGAGGCCACACTGGCACAAAGACTATACGCATTTCTAAAAAAGTCACACTCCCCTGTCCCTAGCCGCACAGGCCTCAGCTCTTGGATTTCGCCTTAACAAGGAAATGGCCTTAAAGGCAACGTGCCGGAATTTAATATAAACCAATTTTAGACTGTTGAATTTATTGAACACGTAATTGGAAGGTCGACACCAAAGGGTTTGAGCATCCATGATCTCAGCTCATACGATGATGGCTAAGCCGGCTTTCATCTCTGTTACTTTTTATTCAGGTTTTCAAAAGTTCTTTATGTTTTTTTTTCTCCCTCATGCTTTGTAGTTTATGTCAACAGACAACAAAGGGCTTTGTAGACAACCTTTAATTGCTTGCAAGAGTTCCTCCTCACCTCAGATGACAACCCCAACTTTCACATAAAAGAAGGAAGAAAGAAACGCCCTTTACTTGTTATTGTTATGGAAGTGGTGGCTGTGGTTGCCTTACGTTCAGCGATAGCAGTTCTTTTCAGTTGCAATACCCATTGATGAACTTCAATGATCAATGAAGGCTCGAGAAAGAATGGAGAGTTGAACTTCATTAAGAAGGATAACACAGGAATTTTACTTGAAGATGCGTGATAATGGAGAGTTCAACTTCCTAATAAGGATAATACAGAGGAGTTTGTTAACTTACAAGACCTACTGAGGGTTTAGCTGAGATTCTAGGTAGTGGTAGATTCGGATCAACATACAAGGCTGTTGTCTTTGATGGACCACTGGTAGTGGTAAAGAGGCAAATGAACAATGTTGGGAAGGATAAACACGAAAAGGCTTGGAAGATTGGAAAATCCTAATCTACTCTCACTTGCATTTTGTAATTGAGTATAAGTTCTTGAGAGAACCACATCCTAAAAACTAGTTATTAGAGTTGAGAAACCCAAGGTTTTATAAGGCCTCACTTTTAAACAAAGCTTCCCAATGTGAAACTTGTTACAATGCACCCTACTCAAGATGTCTCAATGACTCCACTCTACGGCACTTCACTCGGCCTCTTGCTGATCCTCTGGTCACCCTCCACAAATAGCCCTCTCCGATTGGCTGGCCGAAATGATGTCCATGGCTCCACGTTACAGCACTTCACTATGCGCTTCATTCAACCTCCTGTTGGTCAAGCCCTCAGGTTGGTCATCTCTCAGTGAAAGCATCATTGTAACTAGCACAAGTTGAACCATACATCAAAAGCTAGCTGTTGAGGAACCCAAGGCTTTATAAGGCCCATCTTTCAAGCAAACCTTTATAACGTGGGACTTGTTACACATTTTGCATCTCAGGAGGAAAGTTTTTGGTTTATGACTTTTTCCAATTGGCAACGAGCTAGTCACATCCATGGTAAGCATTATCACCCAAAATTTCAGTCAAAAACCACATTCTTCAATCTTGATCACTTCAGTTTAACTTTGTTTTGTCATGTTTAGAGCTTAGACACTATTGGCTTACCGTTAAATTAGATTAGAAGTTATGCAGCATTATAACCGCAAGCATTTGCCTATAAAACACACCGCATTATTCTCTGACCAATCTATAACAGAACTACATCTCTCCTTCTCACTTCTCTATAGTCTAAACATGGCACAGCCTTGTGGCTTGCAAGTAGGGTTGATTCTCATTTGGACTAGCCATCTAGATTGAACATGATAAAAGGAGTAGCAAGGAAGTTAGCGTACCTGCACGAAGAATTTCCGGGGCACAATCTTCTCACAGCCATCTGAAATCCTCAAGTGTCCAGCTAGAACAATCTTCTGAACCCTATATGACAGAGAACGATATTATCTTAAACGAAAGCCATGTTCAACAGTTCATACTACAACGAAGACGTGTGGTGCTTGGGGATGCTGTTTTTGAACTACTTACATGACAATTCCCAGCAAATTATTGAAGACGAAGAAAAAGGAATACAGGAATGAAGATTCGAGAACGTGGATGAGGTCGGGATATGCTGCTGCCGATGGAGTGGAAAGAACAAGTGGAATTGGAGACGAGTAATGGCTAGGATTGGAGAATTGAAATAGAGCGATGGCGAAGATGATTAGATGACTACTCTTCTCGTATGTGAGTGAAGGAGATCTATAATCGAAAACACTGATTGAAGATGAATTATCTCCTCCTTTGGAACATCTTATGCGGAATAATTCACGTGTCGATCACATTGTTTGAAGCATTGCTCTTATAAACTTGTAAATTCGGCGCTAATATCTCGCAAATCTAAAGATAGAGTGAGGAGATCATATCTCACTTTCTTCAGTTCCAATGGCTGGTCATGATATCATGAAGATTTTTGCAGCTGAAGGCGTTGAATTCCTTTTATCTTGTGATGGAAAGGTAGCTTAGTTTATGCAGAGTTCTGTCTCCCCTTTCTCTCTGTTTGTGTGTGTTTCAGCCAACAATAGGTAATTGATTTGATAGCCTTTGGATAAATCAGTACCGTCCAGGAAAATTTCTTATTTTTCCTTCCTGATTCACGGTCATGATTGAATCCTGAATATAGGTACCTGTGTCATCATGCAATGGAAAAAACATCTTCCTATTTTTCTCGGCAAACTGGTACAGGCCTTGTAGAACATTAGTTCCTCTTCTGGTTGAACTTTATGAAACACTGAAGAAGAAAGGCAAGAGTGTGAGGATCATTTTCATCTCCTTTGATCATGATGAGAGTGGATTTGATCGGCACTTCAAGAGAATGCCGTGGCTTGCAGTCCCATTTGATGCAAATTTACACAGAAGGCTGATCAACAGTTATCAAATCCATAGAATCCCATCATTCGTTCCGTTATGTTCAGATGCCATAACCATTGAAGAAGATATGATTGGCTGCATCGAGGATTATGGTGCTGAAGCATTCCCTTTCACAAACAAGAGACTGCAGGAATTCAAAGCCATAGATCAGAGAAAGCGAGACGAAGCCAATTTGAAAGAACTTTTAGCTCATGATGGACGCAATTTTCTCATCTCTGGGGATGATACAAAGGTTGCTCTTCTTCTTTACTACTTCCGTAATTTCATGAAGCACAAATAACACATCCTATATATATTGTTGCAGGTACCGATATCTGAACTTGCAGGTAGAACCATAGGCCTACTGGTCTCCCCCTAGCCGTGCCTTCACCTTCCGACTTACAGATGTATACAACAATCTCAACACTGGAAAAGATCACTGCTTTGAAGTTGTTCTGATCTCAACAGATAGAGACCTCAGGGAATTCAATGTGAACAGAAGGAGTATGCCATGGCTGGCTGTACCATATATGGACGGAACAAGGCATGACCTGTGTAGGATCTTTGATACATAAGTGATTCCTGCTTTGGTTCTGATTGGGCCAGAGGGCAAAGTGATAAGCATGAATGGGAAGTTTGTGGTGTCCTCATATGGTGCTGAAGCTTTCCCTTTCACCGTTGCACGTCCAAGGGACCTTGAAGCTGCTTTGAGAAAGGAAGGAGAGGGTTTGCCTCAGGAGGTTGAGGATGTGAAGCATGAGCATGTTCTGAAATTAGATATGGCCAAGGCTTATGTGTGTGATTTCTATAAGAAACAAGGGAAGTTCTGGGCATTTTCCTGTTATGTCTGTGATTATGATCTTCGCCCAAGTTGTATGGAAAAGGTCAGCAAAAGATGAAAGCTTGTAGAAATGACAATCATAGCAACCTTTGGAGGGATTGCATAAGAACTAAACTACCACTTCTCCTGCCTTAAATACCAAGTTAATGAAATTGGAAGCTACTATTTTGACTTTGTGGAAGCTATTTTATTTTTGCTATCCCAACTTTTTTTGGTTTACAAGAAGTCTTCTCACCGCTAATTCTCAAGCGCACACAGGTTTTGTATGTGAAAATTTTTGAATTTATGCAAAAATTGTATAATTGAAGACGTGGAGATACAGGTCAAGTGATAACTCCCTATTTTTAATAGAATTTGATATATTTAGGGAGTTATTAATGCAAAATTAAAAGGATTATAAATGATTTTGATAAAATTGGATTAATCACATGATTTAGGGAGGATATTGCAATTATATGAATTTTAGAAATATTTAGGATTAAAGGAAAGAACAAAAAAAATGTGGTTTTTATTGCTTTGTTATTTTATTATTATTATTATTATTATTATTATTATTATGTGATTCATGCAGAGGGCTAGAGAAATCACGCTACTAGGAGACAAAACTAGAGTCCAATCAGCACGCCAAATACAAGCACCTGGGGCCACGATTATCCTTTAATTCATCATCCATTAAACACGTAAGCCCTCATGAAGCATTCCTTTTTTGGAGAATCAGCGCCGCGAGACTCTATTGGATGCCACACATGCTGGGTTCACGCCGAGAGCAGGGGAGAGCAAACAAGACGCCACGCAAGCCCTCATTCATTATTAATTCCGATAGACCCATGCCGTCAGGATTATTCGGGGAGAAAAAGAGATTTCGGCAGCATGAGCAGTTGGAACAGAACGAACGAGTCTTTCGGCGATGAGAGAGCTGGAACAGAAAGCACGCGGATGACGCCTACGCATGCCTCCATCTCCCATTATTTATTTCTTCTCCAGCCACGCACAGCGAAGACACGAAGCTGGAGCTTTGACGACGGCACTGGGACTGGAATTTTGGAGTGACAGCATTTTGGGGACGACTTAGCTGGGAAGCACGAGAGCTAATTTTTCGGCAACGTAGCAGCAGCTGGAAGCAATAGTCTTCGACAGCGCTGAGGAAGAAAAGGGAACCAGAGAGCGACTGAAAAACCAAAGAACGTGGAAGCTTGAGGCGTGGTTGTGCTGGGAACCCGAGAGGCAGACCAGAGAGAGCGTCGCCTGAGCAAGTGGAGTCGTGAACAGCTGAGAACGCCGACGTGCAGCTGGAAATCAGAGAGAGCGTCTGCGAGAGCAAGATTAAGGCCACGTTTGGTGCTTCATTTATCTAATTCCCTTATTCTATCTTTGACTTTAATCCCCCAATGCTTTGCTCCTGCGTTTCAAATGTTTAGTGGCTAAACAATTTATGCGTTTCAAATGTTTAGTGGCTAAACAATTTATTCTAAGATTATTTTGAACCTTTGCATGGATTGAGATTGAATAATACTCTCTTTGGTGATTAGTGACAATTATATGTTAATTTTATCTTGTGCTTAATACTTTTAATTGATCAACCATCACTTAATTGATTTGTCCAATTGAATTAAGCTTGAGAAAGTTAATTTAATTGTAAGACTTAGATAAAATTATGTTAGACTTAAATTTAAATAATTAAATGGATGGTTTGTTAGTAATTAAATAATTAAATAGACTTGAAGTCAATTCAGAATTTATTTCATCATGATCTTACGAAACAATGTTTGAATTTGAAATTCAAACAAATAAATAAATCTATAAAATAAGATATTTCTATTTACTTGATTTATTAAAATTTTCACGTAAATCACAATAGATAAAATTGAAAATCATTTGGGTAAATTTTGAACTTAATTTTGATTTTGCTTCGCTGATGAATTCTGGAGCTGGAATTTCAGAAAAATTGAGTGTAAAACCCCATTTGAGAAATTAACTGGAAAGTGGAATTTGGGATTTAAAAAGATCTCATGGCTTAAAATTTTTTCAACATTAATTTTACAAATGGGAATTTATATCCAATTTTCCTTGTTAGCAATAATAAATACAATAGGTTTCTCCAAATAAAAGTTGCAGTTGGCCAATAGCAATTCTATTTACCAAAGAAAAAAATAATTAAAAAAAATCCGGGAGACTCATTGTATATAGTCTGTGCAGTTTGAATTAGTCCCCGAGGAGCGAGACGCCGAGAGACCAGTCAGCCGCGGTTCTCTCGTAGGCAAAGGCTCAAAATAGTTCCAAGAGATCCTCAAAATGGCTGCTAATTCTGGAAGGAGGAGAGTGTGTTATTGCTAGACAATTTTTGTTCAATCGCCAGAAGAAACACGAGATATACCTCAAGTCCGACAGCCCAAAATAGTAAAAAGCAAACGCGGCAGCTAATTTCAGAGAGATGATTAACCTGTTGCTATTATCTTCTTGTTCTATCACCCAAAGAAATAAGAAAAGTAAATCAAACTCGTTCCTGAAAGCCCTGTTGTCTTTCTTCGCCGTTGAGGGAGGGAGGACGGAGGAGCTTTTCGAAGAGAAATTTTGAGCTCTCTCTGAGAGGAAACAAAAATCACAAATCCAGTTATTAGGGTTTTTGGATTTATTTTGTTTTTGTTTCTCCTCATTGAAAGAGCCCGAGGAAAAGAATAGATAGAGGAATGACGAATCAGAAGGATCAATTAGAGAAGCATGAGAAAAAGCGTGCCAATGGAATAGTGGCTGTGGGAATAGACAAAGACAAGGGAAGTCAACATGCACTCAAATGGACAACTGAACATCTCCTCGCGAGAGGCTCAACCCTGGTTCTTATCCATGTCAATGTCAAGGCAACTTCACATCATGCTTCATGTCGGTAAACCTTGTTCTCTGCATGCAATGCTTAAAACTACCCTCCAAGAAACATTATGTTATCACATAGTAATAGAAGACATGCCTCCTAACTTGGCACCCAATGGCTACAAAATTAATGGACCTAACTTTTGCTGAGTGCAGGGTCATGGTCAAGCAATTCTGGGGACAAGGGTTCATTGCCACAAAAAGACTCTGATGGTCACGCCGAGGAAATTTTTCATCCATGTCATGTCTTTTGTGCACGGAAAGGCGTAGGTTTTACCTTTTTTTTTTCATTTCTCTGTGAAAATAATTCAAATTTTTAGCAATGACTTCCATAGGCAGTTCTTAGATGCAACTGATTAAGCATTTTACTGTGTCCTTTTTAAATGTTTTTTCCAACCACCTTCTATGGTGGGGAATTGGGTGATGGACTGCAGATACAATGCAAGAATGTCATTCTAGAAGATACAGATGTAGCGAGAGCTTTGATTGAATATGCTTTTCGTTCAGCTATTGAGCATTTAGTTCTTGGTGCTCCAAATAAAAATGGCTTGTTGAGGTATCCATCTCTCTTGCTGAGTCACATGGTTGTACCTTAAAATCTTTGTGAATTATCAAAGAACTGGGTTCCGAATAACATTAGATGAATTCAAGCAAACTTGACCAACAATCAAGCTTCAAATGGGAAAAGCAAAGAAAACGTGCCATATAGTTAATATCATATTACGTATAATTTCATTTTATCAATTCAACTTGATATGGTTTGTGACACTAGGAAATATTAAACGTTAACTTGACCTCACCTGCTTCCATTCAAGTTGAACATGTGGTTTAGGATTCAGTAGTGTAAATAAGTTTTTATGTTTCTGGCATGCCTATATGAATGGATGCATATAAATTCCCATACGACTTGTTTTATTGTCATCAGAAAATTCAAGCTAGTCGATATTCCAGGAACGGTGGCAAAAGGGGCACCGGATTTCTGCTCTATCTATGTTGTTGCTAAAGAAAAGATTCAAACAATGAGATCAGCTTCACGACCTCCCCCAGTCGTTTCCCTTCCCGGAAAGCATATTCAAGCAAGTGTCAAGCCAAAACTATCAGAGACAAATATGTCATTATATAATCAAGGTATGAATATTGGATTCATTTCTTCATGAATCACTCACTCACACACACACAAGTACATGTTGCATGTATTTTTCTCACTGAGAGATGTGGTTTCTATCAGCACATGAAAAACGTTCCACTGGAGCACAAGGTCCATTAAAGGACGAAAGTGAATCCTTCAGGTCAGTGGCTATGAATACTCCTCAGCAAATCCCTTCAAGATTACTCATTTTGGTCTATTAATTTGTTCCTGGCATGGTTAAATAGCATGTGCTGTTCAACTGAAAGGTAAAAACTATTTGCTATTAATACCAGGTCACCATCAACCAGGAAAAATTCGAATGCCAAGTCAGATGGGGAAAATTCCCTTCCAGGTACTGACATCATTTTTAATCTCTGAAAGACCAAGTCCAGACCATATATTCTGTTTGTAATATGATAGCTCTGATTCAGGGATGTCCAACCGTGGGGGATCATTTATCTCAAAGGTAGATGGGAACTCTAGCTTTGAGTCATTGTGGTATCCAAAGGGGTCTATGGATATTAGCTCTCCTCTGGAATCCTTCTCATCAAGTGGTGAAGGACTTTTAACATCGCATGGCACGGTATGGAAGATATGGCAATGTGCATTCTACTTCCTGTGCTGCCCATGTAGTGTGCATTTATCAGTAGTTCCTGCTTCTCATCTTGCAGTTTTTATGAATATTATATGATAACACCATTAAATTTTCACTTACTTTAGTAGATCATATTTCAGCTAATCCTAATAGGTCTCAAGTATATCTAGGCATGAATAAGTAATCAACAATGGTTAGGGAGGCCTTTCCCTGATTGTTGTCTGCGTATATATTGTGATAAAATTTTAGGATGATATGGAGGCTGAAATGAGGAGACTAAAATTGGAGCTTAAGAGAACAATGGAAATGTATAGCATTGCCTGTAAAGAAGCGCTCCTGGCACAGCAGAAGGTACAAATCAATTTTTTCTTTACATATACATACACGCAGGAAGTTTTGATGTTTTGCTTCACAGACAATAGACCTCCAAAACTGGAAAAGGGAGGAAGAAAGGAGATTGGAAGAGGCAAGGCTTGCTGAGGAAGCTGCACTTGCGGTTGCAGAAAAGGAGATGGCCAAAAGCAAAGCAGCCAAGGAGGCTGCTGAAGCGCAAAAGAGGATTGCGGAGCTGGAAGCACAAAAAAGGGTTGCTGCAGAAATGAAAGCACTGAAAGAATCGGAAGAGAAAACAAAGGCACTCAGTGCTATAACAAACCTAGACATCAGTTATAGAAGGTATTCAATCGAGGAGATTGAAGCTGCTACAGAGTACTTTTCAAATTCATTAAAGATTGGGGAAGGGGGTTATGGTCCTGTCTATAAGTGCTATCTAGACCATACCCTTGTGGCAGTGAAGGTTCTACGTCCTGATGCAAAACAAGGGAGGTCACAGTTTCAACGAGAGGTAATCAATGAGACGAATGAAACAAAACTAGGTGTGTTGCCAATGTAGTTGACGTGCTGATATATTGTTACAGGTTGAGGTACTGAGCTGCATAAGGCATCCAAACATGGTTCTCCTCCTGGGAGCATGTCCAGAGTATGGCTGCCTTGTCTATGATTACATGGCCAATGGAAGCTTAGAAGAGTGCCTCTTTCGTCGAGGAAACACTCCCTCTCTTTCGTGGCAGATGAGGTTCAAAATTGCAGCCGAAATAGGCACTGGCTTGTTGTTTCTGCACCAGAGAAAACCCGAGCCTCTGGTGCACAGGGACTTGAAACCAGCTAACATCCTGCTTGACGGCAACTATGTAGCCAAGATCAGTGATGTAGGCTTAGCCAGGCTAATTCCACCGTCTTCGGCTGACAGTGTGACAACACAATATCAAATGACATCTGCTGCTGGAACTTTCTGCTATATAGATCCAGAGTACCAACAGACAGGAATGCTTGGCGTGAAATCTGATATATACTCCCTTGGGATCATTATCCTGCAGATTTTAACAGCTAGGCCACCCATGGGTTTGACCCATCAGGTTGAGAGAGCTATTGAGAAAAGAGCATTTGATCAGATACTGGATCCAACAGTGCCTGACTGGCCTGTAGAGGAGGCCTTGAGCCTGGCAACTATGGCACTCAGGTGTTCCCAGTTAAGGCGAAGAGATAGACCTGACCTCGCCAAGGTTGTCGTACCCGAACTGAACAGATTGAAAAATCTTGCTTAATTAGCTTGCACCCTGAAGTGGTTGTGTAACTACATTCAGCCATAGTAATGCCTCTGTACAGCATCTTGTAAGTTTCATACTCAATTCCCTTTTCCGCATAATTTTGCCTAAATTATTGTCATCATCTTCCACGTTTATATGTTTGTGTGCGTGTCTAACCATTCCTCTGTCCAGAGGAAAGTGGATTTCACACGACCAATGACAGGCATTTCCTCATTAGTCCTGAACTACGACATTCTACCGGCCAGAGTTGCTTAACATAAAGATTGTTTTAACTATTACAGGTTGGAGCCGGTCTTCCACTTCCCCACTCTGGGATGAGCACGAGAAACAAACAATCCATAACCAGTTTGAACAATAAACACAATCCCGGATTGATAATACTTCAGCAAATTGATGTGGTAGCATTATTCGAGCAGGACCTCTTCAGGGTTTTTCTGGCTCTCATAAACCCTCACCAATGAAATGAGTTTTGGGTTTTTTGGCGACTCAAATAATCATTAAGGTTGTGCTAATAGGTTTTGGAATTTGGTAAATCAACCATTCCTTCAATAAATGCTTCGACATTATTATTTTTTTGTAATTATTTTTGTTGATAAACATTAAATGAAAGCTAAATGCAGTTACTTTGTTAATAAACATTGGTGTCTTATCCTCGTCATTTATTTCATTCTCCTTTTTCTATCCTATCCTATCCTTTCCATTTATAGTCGAGTTACTATCGAAAGAGGTGAAACTCTTAATGAAAAATATAAATTTGAATGACTAGAAAAAACAAAAGAAAGAGAATGAAATTATATATAGACAAAGAGAGATTGGGCACTAGATAGAATAATACATAAGGCTATTCCAGAGGCAAATTTTATTTTAATTTTACTTAAAACAAATAGTAGTAGATAGAGCATTTTTACTGTGGGCATCATGGGAACTTCTCATTGCTGACATGATAAACCAATTCACGATCTGCAAATGAACCTGAGGAAGAGGTGGTATAGCTACAAGATCTTAAAAAGCGGGAGAAGAGTGAAAATCAAAGACAATTCTTCTCCAATGTTTCTTTTTCTTTTTCATCACCTTTGCAGATTTCAAAATTAAAAAACACGTTCTGAAAGCTAAGGCAATGCACATCATAGAGGAAAAGCCTTCTAAATATATGTTATGATATGATATACAGGTAGGTACGCTTTCCTAAATCTAAGTCAAACGTAAAATAACACTTCACAAAAAGAAGTTGGGTTTTAGTGAAAAGAGTGAAGCCTACCAAATCCTTCAATTCTTCCCAAAAGTTTATTCCTTTCACCATTAGAGTTATGACCCCAGTGTCATCGCATTCTCTTCGTCAGAGGCTGAGACATAAGACAACCACAACGTGCCAACTAACAAACAACTAATGTGCAGTCACTTTAGGCATAGCTATATGTCAATGCATGAAGCACTATAACTTGTATCCATTTTGAAGCTAGCTTCTACATCATAACAGTTTGTGAACTATATGTCCTCTGCTTCCTTTGAGAAGTCTGGCTCTTTCGGCTTTTGTAACTTACGCATCTCAATATTCATAAGCCTCAGTGAACTATTACTTGAAGTCACAGCACTAAGCACTTGCTTGCCATGTCCCATTTCATCAAAATCAAATGATTGATGAGCCCTCAAAATTCTATTCTTGCACCTTCTCCAAGAAGCCTGAATGAAGCAGGCTGCCATGTCCTCCAATGGTACGAGTAGAAACGGAAAGTATGCTGCAGCTTCTTGCTGTGAAACCGACGAAACTGATTCGCCACGAACTTAAGATCTTGAGCTCTTAGCGCAAAGGCCTCTACTTCCACAAGGGCTTCCACTGTTCTAGTGGAAGAAGGCAAATTGAGAGTGGATGTTGGAAGTAATGCCCATGATAGTAACTCTCCTCCGCAGAAATCACCTGGTTTCAATACATTAGAGTTGAAGAAGCCTGTCCTGCCTCCATTTGTGGTTGAGCTTTCAAGTTTTCCTCTTATGATAAAAAGCATCTCTGTGACTGGATCCCCTTCACGGACAAGATAAGTGCCTTGAGGACTCAAGAACAATACCGATCTCTCACATATTGCATCCAGTAGCTGATCATCCATTTGTGAGAAAAAAAAGGGACCTGCAAATGTAGTTTTAGTGATCTTTTGAAAGTAAAAACATGTCAATTAAGATTATTTGTCCTTATTGGGAGAAACTCACACGCCGAATAAGATCTAAGCAAAGGTAACATCGAATGTCTCTACGTAGGTCTCGGGGAAGGCCTCGCAAGATAGATTCCTCATCGGTTCCTTGAGTTGCAAGCCATTTATACTGAAGAAATCTTCGAACACGTTCTCTCAAATGTTGTGGAAGTTGGCGATGTTTCATCCACTCTTCAGTGTCACGTAGCTTCAGTCTCAGTTCCTCAACCCTCACAGTACTAGATTGCAAATATTTCTGCGCTAATATTTTTTTTAATGTGTTATATATTAGGATCCTGGCTCAGGGGTTAAAAATAAGTACGTTCAAGATAAGTGAGATTTATTCTTAATATGTTTTAAAAATATTTGAGCAAAAATTTAGTGGGTTCAAAATTAGCAAATGAGTGGGAGCAAAATAAATCACATAGCACTAATATATACCAAATTTTTTTTAAGTCAGAGGTGCGGCTGAACTCGCTGACTTCAACCTAGAACCACCTATGTTTATATAAGTTTGTGTATATAGCTCAACTTAGATGGTGACAACAAATAGTGATGGATTCAAGTGCCAAAATGATTAATTTGTATAATACCTGCATGTTTCCAATCAGGTGGGCAAACAAAACTAAACCTAGGATACATACGAGGACTGAAAATGTAGTTTCCCCAATGAACTTGCTTGTAATCAAATCCTGGCCATAACAGCTGAGAAGTTCAGAAAGTTAGGATTAGTAATATCAAATTAATGCGTAACATTGAGCTTAATTTGACATTATAACTTCCACCTTAGATATTACCTCAGGTTTTGCAGGCCCCACCACAGACAATAGACATACTTATGAACAAACTGTATGGAACTAACGTTATAGTGAACTGCTGGTTCAAAAATGCGAACTCGAAACCGTTTCTGTTTGATGGATTGCAGTTAACAAACACAGAAGTACTGTTTAACCATTTTATACGATCATCATAGTTTGAAGTTCTGCAATTCAAGTACTTAAGAGCACATTGACTTTCTCTTTTGCATTCGGATTTCCAACAAGTAGCATTCCTTTCAAACGAAAACAAATACCATGATGCTCCCAACACCTACGAGTACGACCACATGGGTTTCTAGTTTAGTTTACTTCAAACTTTGTCACTTTGTTTCTGAGGGATTTGATTATAAAAAGGCCTGCAAGTTAATAAGTTAACTGACGTACATGGCTCGCCAACATGTAAAATAAAAGATTACAAGCAGCTCCTTCCCAAGCTGCCTTTGTAACTACCCCAGCCGCTTTGTTAATCTGAGATCTTAATGGGAAAATCAAATATAATCTGGGCAAATATTGAAGCAGAATAATCAGGACAAGAGCATTATTGCTGGAGTGATCTCCGTAGGAGCTTCTAATAAGCCAAATCAGGATCTGCCATTGAAGAAGAAGAAACACCAGCAATATCATTTCACATCTCTATCTGTTTTCTTCACAAGTTTCCAGAGACAATCAACGAAACCTAACCTAAAGAAAACATCAACCTTTTTATACCTAACAGACTATGTAACTTTATCTATTTTGTAATTAATTAGCTTGCTGTCAGTTTGTTATAATGTAATTAGGCCAACTGAATTAGTTTCCTAACAAAAGTCTGTTAGACTTGTTAGGCCAGATAATTGATCCATTTGCCAGCTGTCCAGACTGTATGGTGCTCCTATATATGCGTGTATACATGTCATAATCAAGAGATAGTACAACACTTTCTTTTCTTCTCTCTTGTTCATTTCACATGGCCGACACTTCTCTCTTTTCCTTTTCCTTTTTCTTTCCCTTTCGCTGCTTTTCACTTGCCTGGAAATTCATCTTGCTCAGCCCGTGAACCTACTTTTGTGTTATGGTATCAGAGCCATAAGCACGGCTATCCTCCAGGCTTTAAGTTTCGCAACAGTTCAATAGTCAACAACATCTCTCAGAAAAATGAGGACAAGGAGTCTCACGTTGGTTTCACTGCTCCTCCCTTGGCATCTAATTTACAGTCATATCCTACTGCTCCTCACCTCGGTTTCACAGCTCAGCAATACCACACTCTTCTTCAAATGATTGAGAAAGACAACTCCTCTTCTTCTCAACGTGTAGTCAACAACATGGCATCAGGTGACAATACTAGTTTCTCAACACATAACTCCTGGATCTTAGATACAGGAGCCACCGACCACATTTGCTCCCTTTCCACATATTTTGTATCCCTTAATCCTATTTCACCTGTTACTGTGCACCTACCAAATAATTCTTCCGTCCGTGCTCACCACTCTGGTTCAGTAAAAATTTCTAACTCTCTTATCATTCATAATGTACTCTTTATTCCAAAATTCAAATTCCACATTATTTCTGTCTCTAAACTCACTTACTCTTTGCCATGTTGTGCAATTTTCCAGAGGCATCATTGCTTCATAATGAGCCTTCAGCAATGGAGGATGATTGGTTTAGCTAAAGAAAGAGATGGCCTCTATTTCCTCCCTCAACAACAAGTTGCACGTTGCCTGGTTTCTGCAGTTCACACCTCAGATGTTCCATCTCCAGATTCTCCATTCGACTTATGGCATTTTAGGCTAGGTCACCTCTCTGATTCTGTTTTTAGAAATGTACAAAAATTGCATCCATATGTTGTTGCTAGCAATACTTTTGGTCATTGTGATTCATGCCACTTGGCTAAACAAAGGCGTCTTCCATTTCCTGTGAGTCAGTCCCATTCCAATAAAAAAATTTTCTCTGTTACATGTTGATATTTGGGGCCCCTATCATTTGGCTTCCATCCATGGGCATAGGTATTTCCTTACCATTGTTGACGATTGCTCTCGTTTCACATGGGTTATTTTGCTCCAAAATAAATCCCAAACACGCCAAGCACTCAAGAATTTTATTACCATGACAGAAACTCAATTTCAAGCAACCATTCAAACCATCAGATCTGATAATGGGACTGAGTTCCTCATGCCTGACTATTTTGCATCTAAAGGCATTATACATCATACCTCATGCGTAGAAACTCCTCAACAAAATAGCATAGTGGAAAGAAAACATCAACACATTCTAAATGTAGCCAGATCTTTACTTTTTCAGTCTCACCTACCCAAAATATACTGGTCCTATGCTATCATACATGCAGTTCACATTATTAATCGTCTCCCAACACCCTTTCTTGGTAATTTGTCTCCCTACTTTTGTCTACACCAGAAACATCCTGACCTGTCTAATCTTCGAGTCTTTGGTTCTTTGTCCTTTACTTCTACTCTATCTCACAATCGTACAAAGCTGGACCCTAGAGCCAAGAAATGTATTTTTCTAGGATTTAAACCTGGAACCAAGGGGTATGTTCTTCTAGACCTTACATCTCGCCAAATCATAGTCTCCCGTGATGTTCACTTTTATGAGCACACCTTTCCTTTTCATTCCACCAGCTCCTCTTATGATGCTTCTACCCCAATTTCTTTACCTCAGGACACTCCTTCACTAGACTATCCCACTGTGTTCCCCAGTGCTCCTCTACCACATTCTTCTGTCATTGCACCTGTTTCTTTACCACGCAGATCCACCAGGCAATGTCAGCCCCTAACACATCTAAGGGACTATCATCATGCTTTGATTTCTTCAGCTAAACCATCGCCCTCCACTGGAAGCACACCTCTCCTCATTCTTTAAATTCTGTCCTCTCTTACAATCACCTTTCTCCCTCTTACAAAAGTTTTAGTCTCTCTATTACATCCCATTTTGAACCAAAAACCTATCACCAAGCTGTGAAACATGATATATGGCGCAAGGCAATGGCTGCTGAAATAGCTGCTCTTGAGCAAAACCACACGTGGACTCTTACTCCTCTACCTCCTGGGAAATCTGTTGTGGGTTGTAAGTGGGTTTACAAGAACAAATATCGGGCTGACGGTACTCTTGAGCGTGCTAAAGTCAGACTTGTGGCCAAAGGATATACTCAAACTGAAGGTGTTGACTACCTGGACACATTTTCCCCTGTTGCTAAATTAACAACTGTACGCTTACTGCTATCCCTGGCATCAGCTAAGAATTGGCACCTCCAACAGCTTGATGTCAACAATGCATTTCTTCATGGTGAATTAGATGAAGAAGTCTACATGGTAGTCCCACCTGGCTTTCCCTCTCCATCTCCCCATTTGGTTTGCAAATTACATAAATCCTTGTATGGTCTTAAGCAAGCAAGTCGACAATGGCATTCCAAGCTCTCTACAGCACTGTTGTCATATGGATATGTGCAGTCCAAGGCAGATTACTCACTGTTTGTGCGATGTCATGGTACATCCTTCACAGCTTTGTTGGTCTATGTGGATGACATCCTCCTCACAGGCTCTGATCTTGCTGAAATTCAAAGGGTTAAGTCACTTCTTGATTCAGCTTTTCAAACCAAGGATCTTGGCCTGAGGAAGGGGAAGTGTGGATACAAGATCTATGATGAATTATGATCTCAAATACCGCTTCGCAATCACCCATGGATCCATAATCAGCTCACCTCTGCCAAAAACTCTTGAATTTGGGTCTACAAAGGCTGTTCTGAACTTGATGAGCATGTTGAGAAGATAAAAAATATCAGCCAATGTACTGAAATAGGTCAGAACAATTGCCAAACTCGAATCAGTGGTCATACATGATGATGAGTGTCCATCATTTTCTGCTTTGGGTACGTAGAAGAACAGAGGACCAACAAATAGGGCTGATATGCAAGAACCAAGGAAAACCCGGTTCCACTGTAAATATGCATCACTTCCAAGATCAAAAATCATCATCTTCTTCTTCTTCCTTTGTTCATGTTTTTCTGGGTATACCATATACCTTCCAGGTGAAGGAGCTTTTCGGTTGACTCTATTGTTATCATCATCAATGCCGTTTTGGCCTTCCGTGAGTATAGTTGTCCTTAACCTGCAAATATTGCACTTTCCTAAGCAAAATGATGCGAGGGGGTAGTGGGAATAGAAGAAAAAGAGAACATGGAAGAGAATTACCCAACTGATTTGTCTTTTTGGAGCTTCATTATGGATGAACTCAAAGCCAATATTGTGACAGAGAAACTGGTGGCACGGTTTAAGAGAACACCGTTTTCAGAGAGATGAACAAAACATGCTGTGTGACTTCCGACGGAGGATTCAAAAACAAATCAACGCCCAAAGTTGCAGACTTTGGAATCAAAGAGGTGGATTTGACTTCCTCGGATGGATAAACAAAGTAATACGAAATCAGATAACGAGCTACATGTATAATATTAATATGTTTTTGTAAATATAAAAGTACATGAGGTTTAGGAAGATAAGAACAAGGGCAAATTAAAAGTTAAGAGAGTTGGGGTGAAGTCAAAAGAGTTGCTTGCAAAATACTGTTTCGCTTGCACAAGCCCTTCTTATTAACTACGCAATTTTTGCTAGTATCTATTGGTTAGGGACCTTTGCTCTGGATGGTTTATATTTGAGGAACATAATTTTCGCAATAAAATATTTACATCGATGTCTTTGAGTACCAGGAACAAGTTTATCTTTCAAGGTTAAGGAATCTTATTTCTTTATCTATTTAATTTAAAGGGATGCATGTGTTTTGATTCCTTAACTTGCGATGATTGGAAGATGCATGATATTATATGATGGAAATGATGATGCCATCTAATACTGCATTTAACTTTTTTGGCTATATCATATTTATTATTCCCTTAATGTTGATTTCTTTCATATCCATGCACACGTGGGTACGAGCTTCTAGCATTGCATATTTGCATGTCATGTACCGGAAGACATTCACTTGTTAGTTATACGTAATAGATGGCCTAAATACTATAGAAATTAAAAGTGGAACTAAGCCTAGTTTCTTCTTGCTCTGATGTTTTTACGTTGTTAGTGATTTGTGACGATATAGCCCAAGAATCAAATATTTGTAAACCAAACTAAATATATAATATGCGCGATTAGTGTTGCTCTGTGAAGTTCGATTTGAATGTAAAGTGATTCATTCTTATTTACAAGATGAAGTCAGATTTTTGTAGAACGGGTGAAGTATATGCAAGCCAGAAGAAGCTGAGAAACAAATTCAGCACTTGCCAATGATCCTTTTTTTTTGAAGTTGACTAGCAGCTAAAGCGCGCGCACATTTTAGGTATAGACCTCTCTTATTGAAAGAGACTACCATATCTTTTATCCTTTTTAAAAGCTTGTATGGCCATTGCGAAACTAATCATCCTCATCTTCTACTGAGAAGTCTGGATCTTCAGGCTTTTGCAACTTAGGCATCTCAATATCCTTGATCCTCTTGGCAAATCTGGAGGCAAGTATAGTGACACCTAATGAATTTGCACTTGAACTAACAGCACTAGGGTTCTCCTCCTCATGTCTCATTACATCATTAATTTGTTCATCATAAGTAAATGATTGGCATTCCTTCAAGCTAAGGCTCATTGCTAGCTTCCTCTTCTTGTACCTTCTCCAGGCAGCTTGAATGAAGCAGTCAGCCCAAGTCCTCCAGTGGTAAGAGTAGAAACGGAAGGTATGTTGCAATTTCTTGCTGTGAAGATGGCGAAACTGATCGGCGACAAACTTAAGATCCTCAGATCTTAGTGCAAAGGCTTCCACTTCAACGAGGGCTTTCACTGTCCTAGTGGAAGAAGGCAAATTGGAAGTGGATTTTGGGAGTAATGCCCATGCTAGCAGCTCTTCTCCACAGAAATCACCTGGTCTTAATGTGATTGAGTTGAAGAAACCTGTTCTGCCTCCATCTGTAGTTGAGCTTTCAAGTCTTCCTCTTATGATGAAAAGCATCTCTGTTACTGGATCTCCTTCTCGGACAATGCAAGTGCCTTGAGTACTCGAGGATGACACCAATCTCTCACATATTGCATCAAGTAACTGGCCATCCATTTGTGAGAAAAAAGGGACCTGCAAATTTTGAGGAAAGACATTGCCTGAGCTATTAGCTATAGTAGAAGTTGTAGTTTCCATTCCAATAGTTAACAGCAGGATCTGTATTGTCATACGAGTTATTGAATTGTTGACAGTGGTTAATGAAAAACTTGAAGCTAAGAATAAGATGGTTTGTTGTTAGGAGAAACTCACACGTCGAACAAGGTCTAAACAAAGATGGCATTGGATATCCCTACGCAGGTCTATAGGAAGGCCTCGCAAGATAGTTTCTTCATCAACTCCCCGTGTCGCGAGCCACTTGTATTGAACAAATCTTCGAACACGTTCTTTAAGATTTTGTGGGAGTTGACGGTGTCTCATCCATTCTTCAGTATCACGTCGCTTAAGCCTCCATTCCTCAAGCCTTACAGTGATAGATTGCAGACATGTCTGCATTAATTCTTGACATAAGCAATTGAAACACAATATAATGACATGTGTAGCAACTAGCAAGTTCTTCTTTGGTTCTTCTAACATGGGACAAACTAATAGATTGATAATTTCAAGAAATGTGCTAAAGAGTTAAAGTGATCAGGTTTGTATAATGTCAGAAAGTCCTTTATCCCTGCATGTTTCCAATCAAGTGGGCAAACAAAACTAGACCCAGGATAGCTATAAGTACGGCAAATGTAGTTTCCCAAATGAATGTGCTTGTACTCAAATTCTGGCCATATGAACTGCAATATTCAGATATAAAGAAGTTAATCAAATGGAAGCAAATAAGAAGTCTTCCAAAGGATATGTATGAAATATCACAAGCTAGAATCAAACCTCAAGTTTTGCAAGCCCCACCATAGACAATAGAGATACTTCTCTACAAACTGTGAGGAAACAACATTGTTTTCAACCGCAGGTTCAAAAATGCCATATTTGAATCTGATGTCATTATTTGGATTGCAGTTATCAAACACGGAAGTATTTTTGACCCACTTCATGCGACCATCATCGTTTAAACTGCTGCAATCCAAGTACTGAAGAACACATTTCATGGGCAAAGTTTCATTCTTGCATTGTGATTTCCAACATGTAGCATTCCTTTCAATTGACAACAAGTACCATGATGCCCCCAACACCTACAAACAACAGCAGTACTTGTCAATAAGTAAAATTTCTAATAACTTGGGAATCATAAAAATCAATGGGTGAAGTTAACTAATATACATGGCTGGCCAACATGTAAAGTAAAAGATTATAAGCAGCTCCTGCCCAAGCTGTCTTTGTGACTACCCCAGTGGCTTTGATAATCTGAGAACTCAAGGGGAAAATCAAATATAATCTAGGAACATATTGAAGCAGGACAATAAGTACAAGAGCGTTGTTGGTGTGATCAGCATGAGAGCTTCTAATTGCAGGCATAATAAACCAAATCATGATCTGCCATTCCACAAACACCAACAATATTATTTAACATCAGTTCCCGTCATACTGACTCCCACAGGTTTCTCGGAGACAAAATACAAATACATACAACAGAAACCCAGCAAAGAGGTCAAAGGGTTAATAATTAAACAAATCAAACCCAGAGATTATATTAAACCCCCAAGAGATTTATATATACAGTGCATTTTTAAGTTTTGATACCTGAGGAAGAGGCAGTGTAGCTACAAGATCTATGAAGAATTTTGACCATAAATACCGTGTAGCAATCAACCTTGGATCCATGACTAACTCACCCCTTCCAAAAACCCTGGAACTTGGTGATAATAAGCTGTTCTGAACTTTACGAGCACGTTCAGCAGATAGAAAGTATCAGACAATGTTCGGAAACATGTCACTACAATTCCAATATTCAAATCAGTAGCCATGCAAGCTGACTTGTCACCATTTGTCACCGAGGATAGGTAGAAAAACAATGGGTCAACAAATAGAGCCACAATGCAAGAGCAAAGGAAAGCCCGGTTCCACTGCAAATATACGTCACTTCCAGGATCAAGGATTCTCTTCTTCCATGGTTCATGGTTTTCTGGAAATACCTTAAACTTACCCAGAGAAGGAATTTTTAGGTTGATTTTGTTCTTATCACCGCTCACAAATTTGCCTTCAGAGTTTACGGCTGCGTGTACCTTGTATAATGACAATGGCGTCCCCAAAGAAAGCTCTAGTTTCTGCTTACCATCATTGTAAAACCTGCAAATTTTGCAACCCGCTAAGCAAAACGATGCAGTATGGTAATGGGAATGGGGAAACAAAACAGAGAATGTGGTAAAGAATTTACCTAACTAGCTTCTCATATTTTAGCTCCATCGTGGACAAACTCAAGTCGTGTGCTGACGAGAAATCAGTACTTCCAAGTTACAACACAATTATAACAGCGTGATAATAGTTCTTGAGAAAACCATTTCCAAAAGCTCCTGTTTCTTCTGGAATATACTTCTCAGCTCAACATAAGTTCCAGACTTCAGAAAGGAACGAATCGAAGAGATTTTCTCCGACTATCGAGGATTGATATTAAGCTCAGGAACTGGCTTTTGGACCATGTGGGCTTGACTTTCTTGTAACAAACAAAAGGAAAAGAAACCGACAAAACGGACTCCCATTAACACAGTTCAGATGGAGCGTGCAATATTCATATTACAAAGGTTATTGGAAATACAGCAGTTATGTGAGGACTGAGGAACGTGGGAACCATGACATGCTATATATAAAATACATGGTTGGATTATTTCTTTTTCTTTTTCAAATTTTCCGACCTGAATATTCATATTTGGATTGCTTATTGAAGACAGAAATACTGCGCTAGTCATGGATTTCTCTTTCGTTATTTTTGGCCAGAAAAAGAGATGCTTTTTCAGAATGTGTATCGTATAATATGGTTGGTCTAGCTAGTTTTACTACTATATTTCTAGGACTAGGATATAGCCTTACAGGATACTCTCCGCACAGACGCACGTCGAGTCAAAGTATATCATCCACAAGGCGACAATGGAGAGCAAGAATCTTGCATATAGAAGCATCTTACCCCTTCAAAATTATTAAAATGCAAATATAGCTGTCATTTAAATTCGATTTTAATTATTAATTTAGAAGCTTGATATTCAACTTTCAATCATATCCGTCGTTTCCTAGGACACTTATCGTTCATCAAGGGCTACAATAAAGGTGCGCTGGAAGAAAAAGGCAAGTAAAAAGAAGGAAATTACATTGAGAGACAATTCAGACACTTTACAAGGTGGTTTTACACTATGGAAAGTAAAATATATTATAGGATATAAAAAGCACTTTGTATGATAGCTTTCGTGAGTTTTTCAAACAAGTACAAGAAATTCGTAAAATTTGAGGTTGGTAATTAGCAATAAGTTTGAGATGCTATAATCCAAAAGATGTAAAATTTGAATGGTACTCCAATAATTTTTTGTTGAACGTGAAAGCTAGGAGCGGGGGACCAGACGTTAAGTTTCGGAATGAAGAAACAAATGCAGAATTAAAGAAGAGAAATGGAAGCAAGTTAGGGGAGGGGAGGGGAGCCCTGACTTTTTTTGGCTAAGAGAGAGCCTGACTGATCATAGGCTTGTTTGGATAGCCTTTGAGCATCCAAAAACCATTTCTACGCTTACCGAAACAAAATTTCTCCTATATATTTACCTCAAAATCTGTGTCCATTCTCCCAACGGACTGACCAAACAAACCCTTTGTCTTTATTAGTAAATAAATCAGAATACAACTTTAACGTCCACCTCAATCAAAGGTTGTTATTGCCAACTGCACATCGATCCATCGTAAATGCAGATTCGGCAGACCTGACTATGAATGAAATCTCTCGAAAAACGAAGTAAAGGATTCATTTTTATTTTAATAATTCAAATGCTCAATTATGGTTTCATCGGTGCGACGCGCATGTCTAGGGAGAGAAAAAATCAGAAGCCATCTTTCAAGGCTGACGGGATTCCGAACACGTGGGTCAGAAAAATTTTAAAACCAAGCAAATTACCGCATTTACAAGTTCTCTTCAAAATTGAAGGGCATGTAAACACGTTAACTCCTTGATCTATAAGCAGACGGTATTCTCAAAAATAAAAAAAGATGCTTAAAGAGGAAACTCAGTACAAGGTTTATTTTTTTTGGGGGGGGGGGTATCAGTGAAAGGATTTTTACAACCAATGCTTCGACGTATTGCTTTCCAAGCAAGAAGCCCGCGCTACAATATCATGCAGACGAACCCCGTTCACAATGTTTCCATTTGAAACTCTACAGATGGATGCTATATTTTAGCTGAATGTACCGAGTACCAATGATGTTAGAAGGAGACAACATGCACTACTGAATGAATGGAATAAATGCAAAAATACCTGTACATGACAGTAGACGACTCCCTCTGTACAGAAACGACGGGTCATAATAAAACCAAACTGAAAGGGCAGCCCAATGCATTCACCAGAAAATTGGGCTTGACCTTGAAGCATTACGTCTGCATAAGAGACAATGTTTCGCATGTGGGCTAGGCTTGCATGAGAAAAGCCAAGCGTGATTCACGGCCATCACCAATCACTCATCAGATGCAACTAACGCAGCAGCAGATACCAGCCGCAATATTCTTGACCCCCGCAAAGTTTTGAGCCGACTTGCTTTCACTCACTAAGTTTGACAATTTAACTAACGCATGTTCAAGCAGATCACAGTTAGCATCATTAATTCTCTGCGACGTGGCTGACACGACTTTTTACATATACCTTATATTCGCATCCATTGCATTCCTACCCCCAACACGGCCGGCGTAACAAGACAAGGAAACAGCATGATATCTTCATCTTTGCCTACCCGACTTAGTATCAGTTACAAGCCAGGTCCCTTCTCATTACTAAACAACGTACATCATAAATAACCCACCACCAAATCATAAATTCATTCGAAGGTAACAATTCGGAGGCCTGCCCTACACTGTAAATTATTTTCCTATACGATTGAGATCTAGTAAAATTGGAAAAATAAAAGGGGAAGCTTTTCAGAACTAATAAAACGACCACATGATTTTCAAGCTAATCAATCAGGGGAAGCTTTTCAGAACTAATAAAAAGATCAACAAAAATCAGGTTTCTATGACATTGAAATCCAAAACCACAGGTACAGTGTTTTAGGTTCAATGAATTGGGAAGGCAAGTTTTGTAATACACATATTTTAAGCCTCCTACAAACTAGGGATCTAATTTCCATGAAAATAGGGACAGGCTGCAAACAAACTAATCCAAGCCCAAATGATTTGAGAAGATGGCATACTACCCACCCCCAGGGTAATGAAAAGATTATAAGCTATTTAAATCCTTTTAAATTGAATTGGGGGAATGAGCCATGGTGAATGCATCAGAAAGACGCTCACATCACTTATATATGTCTAGAGATCCCCCTTTATCTCAATCTCATAGATTTCAATGTCACATGTCAAGGGGAAAAAAACCAACAAGCCCATCTTCTTTAGAACAGATTGAATACCTGCCACTGCCAGAAGCATTTGATGCAGGCCGTCAAACCCTTTTAAGTTAATAAAAAGAAATGCCAATAGAGTTTTGAGGTGCGCAAATCACAAGTGAGGAGACTCAAACAGAAGCATGTAGCCGGATGGGATCGAAAATATTCAAAATTGAAGATCCCAGAGAAGGGCAGCCAGGGACGATATCCCAGTGAATGCAGAAGCACAAAACCAATGAAGCAGAGTACCAGAAGACACCTCAAAACAAAACAAAAGCATAAATTTTAGCAAGATCTCAAACTCTTAACAATGCGATAACAACTGCCAGAAAAATACTCTATTACCTGTAATGGAACTACATGCGTCCTGCATAGAATAAAGAACACAAGCTGAGAAATCAAAGAAAGTAACTAGTCCAACCCAAGAGTAGGATGTTCAGGGCATTGCCCATCTAAACAGACTTGAACTGCAGTGCAAGCACACTAGTTTAACGAAATTTCAACATCCACTTGAAAAACAGTTTGCCAACTCTTTAAAATCAACTTCTGCTTCGGCGTCGATCCCTTGCACCATTTCTGCAAATTATTAAGCACCATATTACCAGTATGAAATATAAAATTATGACCATGATCAAAGCACTGACCACTTGAGTCAGCACATATAAAAAGGAAACAATATGGCGGGATGATTCCACAATATGAATGATTGAGCCTATTTGTTGTCAACACCTCTTGGAGTTGGAGAGCAGCAAAGTAGGGTGAGATCAAGCAAGGATAGGTGGTACACAAGATTGAACATTTGAAAATCGTTAGTATGAATGAATAAAACAATTGAAAACGGGCATTAATGATGTCAGAATGAGCCATGTTAAATGTTCAATAATAACAAATCCGTAGGCTGTACAAGTAAACATTTGCCTCATCAGAAACAGGCAATAAAAAATATTGATGCCTATACAACAAAACGTTACCCAACTGGAAGCAGGAAATTAAGTCCGAAGAAATAGCAGCTTACCCATTAGCATACGGTAGCTCCTCACGTCCACGGTAAGGCGGTGATCTGCTATAGCTGCGTCCACGAGGTGATAAACTGCGGCGCCTCGGAGACCGAACACGAGGACTATAACTCCTGCTTCATATTAAATGAATAATGTCAACCAAACACTCAAGAAATTAGAAAACTGCATATGTGGAGGAAAATACCCACATTCCCCCAAACAGCAACTATAAAACCAACTTCCAACTCGAGAAGACAAACAAGGATCTTAAGTCATGTAGAGTAGCCAAAACTGAAAAGAGGATTGAACTGACAGACTTAATAATATCATCAATATTTTTATAATTTTCCAATTATCATCATAATATGAGTCACATTCATCTGAACTTAATTAACATGGAAACTAAACTTGAGCATTGTAACAGATACAAGGGGCTCATATATCAACAAGGCAAGAATCCATAATCAAATAAAAAATTACACCACCTTGTGCTCTAATCTGCACAAATGCACGCATTAGAGGCTATGACATAAAAATCTAACCTTCGCCCATAACTTGGGCTCCTGCGAAATCGTGGTGGGCTGCGACTGCGGCTGCGACGTCTTCCTGAACCACCACGCATGCGACATTCACGAGCAAAATGACCAGGCTCACCACACTCATAACACTTCAAATCAGAACCACCAGAACGACCACGTCCACCTCCGCGTCCACCACCTCCACCTCTGGAATTGTGGGAAAGCTCTACCCTCCAACCATTCTTACCTACTCATGGAAACAGAAAAGAAAAAGGCTGAATAAGAAAAATAAATACATCAATTCAAATATATAGCCACTTGTTCAAGAGAAAGAAAACAAACAATCATATCTTCTACTTTGACTACAAGACTATAGGGTCAATTCCAGCAGAATAATATGAAGGTAACTTCCTAACACGCAGATTAAAAGTAAGCAGGTGGCATTGGTTAATTGCAGATAGATATCACTCACATTGCCCATGGGTATATAAATCTATTAGAGCTCAAATTGCTCATAGGAACATACATTTGACACAGGCACCACTCACATGGTCCATGGATTAATTGCAGTAGCATACATCTCATAAAACAAACGCATTATGAAACAGATGTGTAGCTTTGCCATAACCCTCCAAACCAGTGCAATTCCTCAGTTCACACTTCTATTTCCCTTCACACACAGTCAATCAAAACCACTATTGCAGGCCTGCTTGCAGAAGAGAATTGCAAAGTACAAGAAAGAGAGCATCTGCTACGTAGGCCTATAGCTTCCTCAAATGAAAAGGAAGACTTAAATGGGAAGTCGAGGGAAACCCTTCAACATATCAACCAGAAAAGGGGGCAAAACAATAATAAATTAGCCAGTAAAATGAGCAAAATATTAAAAGAAATTTAAACAACAGATTTTGAAAGCATCGCAGTTTTTTTAATGCTCATAAATATACCATCTAATTCCCGAATAGCATCCTGCGCATCTCTGCGATCATCGAAGTCAATAAAAGCATAACCAGGTGGCCTCCTTGCAACCCACACACTGCACAAATAAAATTCATGAGGCTAGTTTATTATCTAAAAATGAATAGAAGTATATTCCAGAACAGCCCATTGTCATTAAACTCAAAAAAAAAATTGATTGAAAATTGAGAAGTTAAAAGGTATGCAAACGACAGAAGAAAATGACATAAATTCGTAACCCAATGCGTTTGATTCAAGTGATATATGCAAGATTCAGAACTTAAACATAGACAGCATCGTATTAATAAAGGACTTTGAAAACACTGGTTCATTTAGAATAGAATCTTTTTTAAACTACGATGCTATAAAGTCCACATCTTTGATGAGACTATGCAAGACTGTCAGCACTGACGGTAACACGGTAAACTTTACCTACTTTCTCTAAATTACGAAAAACAAATTGCAATATTACGAACTGACGGTTAAACTACCTTCGTATGACTCCAAATACACGGAATTCATCTTCAAGCTCTCTCTCAGTAACTCTTGAATCTAGGTTACCAACATAAACACGAGACATGGCTTCGGCCTTTCAGAACAACCTGCTGAAGCAAACAGACAGCACGGATTAAACAGACTATAAGAAACCTTGCAAGGCGAACACGAATATGTTCAAGGAAAGAAAACTGAGACCATGATCTAACTCCAGGTGAAGGGAAAAATAGACCCTTGATAGCATAGAAGACCAAATGAACAAGATTGAAAACAAATGCATGCGTTCATATGGCTTCTTGGAAGCACGCGGGACACAAAACCCAAATAGTAGAGAAGCAAGATCTTTTTTTTTTTTTTTTGCCAAAGAGAAGCGAGATCTAAACCTGGAGCTATGTGAAGAAGAAGGATACGGGCGGACAAACGAACGAAAAACCCTAGCCTCGACCGCCCGCAGCTCCTATTAGACCTAGGATTGATATCAGCGTCAATTAACCAGGGCGGAGAAAAATATCTCAACGGATTAATGGTGGCACTATATATAACATATTGGCGGAAAAAAAAATGTAACATATATATATATAACATATTGGCGGAAAAAAAATATCCCCTGGCCTTCCCTTCTTTGTACCGAAAATTCCCTCAAACCGAAGTCTGCAATACTAATAACCCGAAGCTTTTTTAAAAAATAATTAATTAAACAGGATATTAAAAAATAGAGAGATTTATTGTAAAGTCCAAGAAATGAAGTTATTTATGAAAAGGTCATAAGAGGTTGTCAATGACAAATCGATGAGCACCATTGACAAATGGAGTAGTTGTCATTAACAACTCTTAGGACCTTTTCATAAATAACTTTATTTCTTATAACCTATGATAAATCTCGTTAGCAAATAAACTCTCTGAACGGTGACAATTTGATTTTTATTTCTAATTATTAAACTTAGACTTTTCCTACCTTTGTGCGATATATAAAATTGAAATAGATTGATGTTACCTCAGTATGAAAGTTAGTGTTTTACAAGAATACTAATTAATATTAATATATTTGGATATAAAAATATGTTTTGCATTATGATTCTATATTTGGAGATTATTTTAATTGATTAAACATAATTTTGGTCTTTATAATTTATTCTGATTTTACTTTTAATTCCTAACATTTAAAATTAATTTTGATCACTCAAATTCATTATGACTAAAACTGTTAGTCTTATAGTTTTAAAAGACATATACTCGATGTTAAAATTGTAAATTTTACTTGTATGTCACTATTCCATTAATTATAATGAAATAACTTAATGACTATACAGTATAATGTGAAAATAATTTTTACATAAATACCACTGTAGTTTTAATTTCTTTCTTTCTTCATTTGTTTTTTGCATTTTTTTATTTTGATTTTAGTCTCTATAATTTCACAAAAATTTAGATGTTTAACATTAATTGTCACCATTAAGCTGAGGGACCGAAAAAAAAAATTCTTCAAAGTATAGGGATTGCAACGAAAACACATTCAAAATATAGAAATAAAAACCAACATTAATAACAAATACAATAAACTTTTCAAATTTAAAAAAAATAATTGTTTTAAACCGAGTTAATTTGAGGGATAAAATCACCACTTTTAACTTTTAAAGATCAAAACACAAATCAAGGGTAAACTATAAAGATAAAAAAATATGTTTAATTATATTTTAATTAATATCATTTAAGTAAATATTACGTATATAGTAATTTGTAGAATGATATTGTGCCTATTTACCAAAACGTTAGAAAATCATGTTTACACAAGTCGAAACAAAACTCCTCTGATATTATTACCTCATAGATCCATACTTATCTCGTAAATCCATAAATCAAGTTTAAAAAGTAGTTTACAATACTGATCCAAACATACTTCTTTTCTGCCAATGTAAAAGATACTTTAAATCAACAAGGTACCATGCATTATTGAATTTAAAAAAGAATGCCCAAGAGGACAGTTAGAAGTAAGGAAATGCTAAACCAAAAGAATAGTGAGCTTCTTAGAAATTCCTTATGGCTCAATAGCTTGAAAGACACCAAAATCAAAGATTCAAAGAACAAAAGAATCATGATTTTACTGATTTCCTAAACCTACATACAATCTGCTATCAGTACGTCCCATGGGGGAACAAAGGCTATCCCCGCAAAATCTCATCACCATGACATCCATCTTCTCTTCCATGTTGTTTGCCGCCTGTACCCTTTCCAGCATCTGCATCTTCATTCATTCATAACAGAACTCTGCAGATAATAATCTGACAACCACAACAGGAAGAAGAAAAGAGAAAGATGCTGTACATCGAATTCCTATTCATCCCCTGGAATCAATTGTACCCAATCTTATTAAGATAGGCACCAAAAAATTGCCCAATCAATTATACAAATCCAATACTTCACTGATCATCAGTTAAATGATTCTTATTTTAAACCACAAAAAAGGCAAGTAGTGTGTGCATTATGGCCCAATAAATTATAATGCCAAGTCGCAAAGCAGGCTGTCTCATCAGAGCTCGATCACATGATACCCTGCAAAAATGTGAACGCAAGATGAAATTTTTTTAAAGGACAACTTTTCATAAAAGCAATACAAAGAGGAGGAAGAGTAAGCCTACCACAAACCATCAATCATGTCAGTCAAAGGCCTGATAAATCTTGGGAGTGGGACAATTTTTGATGAAGTGAGTGGCTTAAATCCATGTACTGTGGCACAAAGTGGAAACCGGAAAAATTTATAAGAAACTACATTCTGTCTAAATAAAAAACAAACCGGTCAAGTAGTGCAGAATTACCTTTGTCCTCCTCTTCATCCTCCATCCTACTAGTACTACCAGGGTCTATATCTACAGCAATGGCAACATGATCATTATTACCCTTGCGCAGACTGCGAACTTGAGGTGTTACAGAAGGCCCTGCTGCTGTCCACTTGTTGATCTGCTTAAAGCCAATAAAGAGTCAAAACAAATCAAACCTTCATGCACGAGACAAGACAGTAACTTTATATTACTTGATGCTAAGAAATATCATCGCTTCCTTTTCATCAACACCCAGACGCATAGTTTATTCTATCACATATAAATACACATATATTCAATTTAACCAGAGTAAAATGGTGCACTAAGCTACCTAAGTGATAGTAGTACATAAATCGTCATATTCCTTTTCAAAGCAAAACCAGAAATAAGATAAGATTTTTGCCTCACCACAGGTTCGACTTCCACAATTTCTGATCTTGTGATGGCTTGCACTCCAGACTCTTCCACGCCATCAAGCAAATTTAGTTGTGATTCTTTCTCATGCAAAGACTTCTGTAGAGCTTCAGCTTTGTGGGTCAATTCTTCTACCTTCCTACTTTCTACTTGCAACATTGCATCCTTACCATCTGCAATTGCCCTTAAATTCTCTATTTCTGATAAAAAAGATGTAAGCTTCTTATGAAGTACCTCTTTGTATTCATCAACCTGAGTATTACCCTTCACTTCAAGATGCATATCATGCATCCCATGTTGAGAGACCATCATGTCAACCCACATCAAGAACTCAAGGATCTCATCTGAACCTCTCGTGTTGCTATTTTGTGATGCAAGAAGATCATTGGTGCATCTGGTAACCTCTTGCCTTAAGAAAGAAATCTCAGAATCCCGTTCTTGTAGTTGGGATTGCAAATTTTCAACCTCCGCAAGTAGACTTGAAGACAGGTCGTGAAGCTCATCAAACTTGGTTATGGTGATGGAAAGCTTTTTTGTAACCTTACCATTAGAAGTTTCAAGATTCTCAATTTCCAGATTCTTCTGCTGAACAACCTTTTCAAGTTCCTCAATCTTTTTCATCAATTCTTCCATCTGCGCCTCTTCCTCATCCAGAGCTTGTGTTAGCGCCTCGATTTCTGCAGTCAATCCATAGGTTCCAAAATAACAGTGAGTATTATATTATATATCAAGTATAAATATAGTACAAGTTTAATTAAAAACACAAGTAATCAGACGGAACTCACCTTGGTCTTTGCTAGACAACAAATCCACCTGACATCTGATTTTCTCCTCTAATTCACCAGTTGTTCCTAGCCTATCCTGCAGAGCATTCACCTTCTGCTCCAGGTTCTTCCTTTCGGCCTCAATCTCCTCGATCTGTTTGACTAAATTTTGCTCTTCCATATTTGAAGATTGAAGTTCTTGCAAGTAACTGTTCGCTGCACCTTCAGCAGCCTTGATCTGATTTACAAGGTCCATGCAGATCCTGTCCCTTTGAACATCCTTCTCCTGAAGTTCTCTCTGCAAATTTGTTATAGTAGCCTTCATTTCCTTCTGGTTAGCATCCAGAATTTTAGTTTTTATACTAGCAAACTCATTTGCACCCAACAGCAATCTATCTGCTAGAGTCTTAATATATTCCACAGATACTAAATGAGCCTTGCCACTGGAAGGGCGTATTCCATCCTCAAATGCTGTTGATTGAAAATTAATCCCAAGATCTGGAGATGCTGAATCATTAGCAACCAAATCAGCTTTTCCATATTCAATTACAGCAATCGAATTGGCACATGCTTGATAAAGGTAGGCAAAATTCTCACGTAAAACAACAAGTTCACCATCTTTTTCAATAATTTTTTCCTCCATGGCTTCACAGGATTCTCTTTGGGATATCATATCCCTTTGAATGCTCATCACTAGTTCAGATAATGTTTTGCCATGTTCCTGTGCCACACTCAAGTGCGTGTGTATGCTTTC
>JANTPZ010084050.1:0-15623 GCA_025593235.1 Vachellia pachyceras
TAGCACAATATAAATAACAGAATATAACATGAAATAAAATAGCTAAATATAAATGCTAAATAAGTAAATAAACAAATAAAATATAAATGACCACATAATATAATATAAATTAATATAAATACTATAAATAAAAAATTTGTGAAGGATATTAAAATGAAGTAATAATAATCTCCAATCTTAACCATGGAACCAGATATATAAAACAATCGGTTATCTTTAATTCCATATAATGGTTTAAATTATTATATATATATATATATAGTTCAAATAAAATATAATAGAAGAAGAACAAGAAGAAGAAATTTCTAAGATAACGATAAGGAAATACGCCATTGGTAGAGCTTCGTGCTGATAACGTGTTATAAAATGAAAAATGAGAGTATAGAAAATAAGATGAGACAAGAGATTGTGGAAGAAAGCAAGAGAGCATTTCTCATTCACATATAATTCTAAGTATCTCCAACCATTTGATTTACAACTCTGTTTATAGGCATTTAACCCTTCCAAGAGTTACAATGCCGTAAACAAAAGAATTAACCCACGTTATGATACAACATAAAGGCATTAGAAGTTATAGTCTTTATAGCATTAAGCATGTGAATAATAAGGGGTTGGATGTTATGGAATTTAACATCAAAAGGGAGAGGATCCTTAGAGGAATCCAAAAAGTTTTATGGACATTCACACGTATATAATTTCACAACATAAATTTCATATTTCGATTCTACATTTGATGAGGAGTTAGATAATTATGCCTTCTTTTATTAATCATTTGCTTTGCAAAAATAATTCATGTTTATTAATCATTTGCTTTGCAAGAATAGAGATTCTTCAAATGATTGAATAACCATGAGGGCCAATGAATTTATTTAGACCAAAATTTCTGAGTGCAATTCACACTCGAACGAAAAATGGTTTAATGTTAAACAGGTTAAAAATGATGATAATATAAGTAAGAAAAATATAGAAATGATCGTATTGCCCTTAGATAGTATTTATTAATCAATTAGATAAAATAATAAATAAATATAAAAATTAGATTAAATTAATGTATTAAAATAATATATTATTAAATATTATAAAAAGCATAGACAATTAATGTAAAGAAAAAAATCAAGAAAAAATCACTATAGATATTAAATGATTAAAAAATTAAAAAATAAATAAACATAATAAATAATACGAAGATTGAATTTTGTTAAGATATTGAATCAAATCTATTTTATTTTAAAATTTATGAACTTATATTACAAATATAATTGACTATAATAAAAAGAAATTGACAACTTTTGTCAGTTTATCCCAAAATCTCTCTCATATTCTTTTGGAGAACGCCCCCATCAAATTCAATAACCCACATTGCAGGCACTTCCAAGATATGTAATTCATATAAAAATTAAATGGATGAAAATTATAATTTAAATATTTATTTAAATTATTTTACATTTTTCTATTATATTTAGGTTATTTTTCTGATTTGTTAAGTGATTCTCAAGAACTTGCAAACTTTAATCATTTATTTTCAGGCAGTTGTTCAAAAAAAATTAAAACTAAAAAAAGAAAAGAAAAAAGAAAATCAATGGAAGCTTGTCAGTATATCTTATTATGCCTTGAAAAGTTTGTGAAAAGAATTGAAAAAAAGGGAAAAAAAACTTAAAAGGAACATAAAGTAGCAAATTGAAGTGAACTTATATAATAGAAATACATATTAAAGAACACAAACAAGATCAGCATGACTCTGAAAGCCCTACATAGCTTAACAAGAACATCAAACAGTAAATGATGTTTCAACCCAGAGGAAAAAAAAGACTCAGCCTGGTACTGATACTAAATTGTTGCTGCTTCTAGCAAGAATTGAAGAACACCTTCTTTTGTGGGTAATGCCGGAATTGCCCCTCTCTGTGTTACTGTGAGGGCACCACATACATTGGCAAAGTACAGCGCCTTCCTTAATTTCTTCTCATCCTACCACATCCAGAAAGTGGGAAACAAGCTAAGTCCTTGCATAAAACAACCCCAAAGCAGAGCAAACATCCACAGCGTTATCGTGTCGAGTGATTTCGATTCTTTTTACATTCAGAGAAGGAAGAGATGATGGTATAAAAAGGTAAAAGATGAAAGTTGTTCTATGAGACAACTTCCTGCTAAGCAAAAACATCTTCCTAGTGTATGACACCTTAATAAACAAAACTGTTTCTTCAACTTGAAAATTTCTGGCTTTTCTTTGATTCTGCTACATTCTAAAAACATGATTTGAGAAACATCTTTGCTTTGCTTCACTTTTATATACTGGTTCCAGGGCACCCACCACCAACAGAAATTAGCCGGAAACAAGTGAAGACGAGAAAAGAATCATGCTAATGTATAAGAGACACATCAGACTACAATTATTTAACAATCAGTTTCTGTCAAGATACCTGAAAAATGCTTAGGTCAGCAGCTAGACTGTACAACAACCCACTGACAAATGAATCACCGGCACCTGTAGTGTCAACGGGCTTAACTTTAACACCGGCAACTCTGCCTCTAAATTGCTGCACAAGAGCGATCAGGAATTAGTTGAATGTGGGTAATTAACAAGCAAGATAAATGTTATATTGCCCAACATTAGTTGGCTACATTTAACTCACAATTATCATATTAGCACACTCGTGACATCTTAGAGTAAGGACAGCATAAGAGATTCAATGTGGATTCGAGAAGACGTGCTGAGAAAGAGTGAAGTGAATGAATAAATTATTGACTTTGTCCCTTATAGGACACTTGATTTTGGCAAGTCTACCTTGGTATAATATCTACAACCCTCTGATCCTTCGGTAACAACTAGAAGCTTAATATTTGGATGAAAAAGTTGCTTCAATACAACATTATCATCATAAGGATTGTCACCACCAGTCAAGAATGTGATCTCATCCTCACTTATCTGCAGGCGCATAAAAGCACCAAATCAGCTGTCATATTCTTTTTGTTAGTGAGGATGGGGGTGTCAAAATGCTCTTCAACCCACACTATGTATTGAAATAATAATAAGAAGAAAACATTAATGTATATACATTATACCTTAATTATATCTGCTTGATCCCATATGCTCATTATGCCCTTTCGAGCAACTTCAGCTGAAGGCCATAGGGCCAACCTCAAGTTTGGGTCATAAGATAGAATAGCACCAGATTTTTTGGCAATTCTCATGGCAGCAAGATGAGCGGACTTGCATGGTTCATTGATCAAGCTAATGGAACCATAATGGAAGATCCTAGCCTGCAAACAACATGACAGATTTAAAAACATAAATAACAGATATTGACCAACATTTTAGTCAGACATTGGGGGTAATGACGAATGAAAACCTGCTTTAGAAGATTTTGATCAAGTTCTGACTCATGAAGAAGCATATCAGCACTTGGATGTCGGAAAAACAAAAACTCACGTTCACCATCAGATCTAAGAGTAACAAAAGCTAGTGCAGTTCTTGCATCAGCATCAAATCTCACGCCAGCCACATCAACATTGTTCTGCTTTAAAATGTCAACCAACATGTACCCAAATTCATCCTTTCCAACCTACAACACAAATAGCAATATGCTTTAGGTTTGAACTCGAGTCATGTTGCTCATGCACCCATCCATTTCTCTACACATCCATTCAGAGGGTGTAGAGATACATTACAAACACAATTCTCTAAAGAAAAATAAAATATTCAGTTCAATAAGCAACTTATGACAAAGGCATCATTAGCAAGAAGATAGAAAAAGAATCCATGTAACCAACATGATCAACAGACTTGGACGTCTAGCTATACCTTGCCTATAAAAGCAGATGAACCCCCAAGTCTAGATACACCTACAGCCACATTGGCAGGAGCACCACCAGCAGCCTTTGCAAAAGCAGGTGCTTCGGCAAGTGACACCCCAGCTTCTGTTGGTACAAAGTCGATCAACATTTCACCAAAGCAAACAACCAGTGAACCAGTGTCCTCGCATTCTCTGTTATCTGTACAAGAGCAGTACTGTAAACCAGCCTTTTTTAAATGAATGCAGTAGTGTTTTCAAGCCACATCATTATGTAATTAGGTCACTCATATGGCTTCATTTTTTTTTTTACAGAAGACAGCTTGTTGGGAGACATTTTCTTCATTTTCATGTTGTTCAGTATAGATATCATGCTATTTTCCTGAGCTTGGTGCACAAGGTAACTGAAAATATATTCTTGATTAATCAAAAAGCAATCTTTCAAGGAGACTGAAATGATTTCCCGTTAAGAGTAGAGGAAGTGAAATTATGCAGTGAATTGAACACACAAAACATAGGTGCAACATAGTTCATATTGAAATAAATTCAGAAAATTATATTGAAAAAAGAAAAAGAAAATCAGTATCAACTAGAAATATTCCCTAAATCTCTTAATACGGAAAAGAATCTCCACAATTTTTTTTTTTGCTCATTGGGAAAACAAAGCCTAAGAAGCAGAATTGTGATCTTCACATCGAATGATTGTCTTAAAGTGTATCTATAACATGGCATCCGTCAAACATCTATGCGTATAAATCTGCTACTTAACATAAGCATGCCATTGGCATCCAGCTACATAATGAATGCAAGTAACGTTTTGTAAACCATCATCTACAAATCTACAGCATATACAAGTTAATCACTATCCCTTCTCCCAAATACATTGTCAACTACGTTCGACCACTAAATCGAGATTCAATTAATGTATCGAATTGTTTTTTTTTCCTTTTTTTGTTACCGTCCCAGTTGAATCAGAAATTAGTTACTATCCCAAATCTAATCAGAAATGAATTATATTACCCCCAATCTAATCAGGTTTTAGAACTGACTCCCATAGAGCACACCAATACTGATCTCAGATAAGTTCTTTGAGTTACTCAGAGACCATTACCGTCATAGCTCTGTTTATATCCATGCAAGGATGGAAATCACATGCCATAAGAAGCTTTTCCCGAGAAAACGTAATCGTTACTGTTCGCACAAAGAATTCAATACTTACAAACGAAACCATGACGCATTCAGTCAAGAGGGGGAAAGGAATCCAAACAAATATATAGAATAAAGATCTGCAGATGATTCAGAAAACAAATTCTAATACGAGTATTGAGCCGACGAGAAGGAAACCCCCATAACAAAAATCATAAAGAAACGATCTTTTAGCTCACAACGTCAAGTTTCAATCCATATATATATATATATTTATGAATTCTTCAAGCGAAAAATAAATAAAATAAATCTTACACAATAACAGAACAATTAAACAGGCGGAAAAAGATGAAAAAACCTGAAGGTGTAGGCGGAGGAGCCATTAAAGTAGTGGGCGTGTCAGATTGAACCAAGAAACAGAGTATTGCGGATAGAGAAAGAAAAAGATAAAGAAGCTACGCAAACGGTGGTGTGCAGAGAGGGAAACGCAAGCAGGGAGAAGGAGAATGGAAGTAGGAGTGAAATGGGTTGGATTTAGAAGCATATATTTGTTGAAGACGACAGGAAGGAGATCAACAACGAGGACAACGCAGGCGGCCACAAAACTAGAAAAGAAAAAAAAAATTGATAATGATAATTTTTATTCCGATCTCATTTTTATATGTATATTCTTCACCTGCTCATAGGCTTACAGGTCACAGATTGTTCAAATTTTTAAAAGTCTATCTTACTTTTCTTAATCTTACGCCCGCGTCCTGTTTTCTTGTCCGAGACCCCGTAACATAAACATTCTCCCTTTTTTATTCTTTCTTTTATTTTATTTAAATTACTATCTAATTTTATAATTCTATATTCAATTTTAAATCACACAAGCATAAGTAATTTTTATAATTTGAAGATGCATAGAACTTAAAATTGAGAGTATAGTTTATATATTTTAAAATTTAATGAGATTCATTCAAAATGATAAGCCCATAATGCATGTAAGTACTAGAATATATTTTATGTATGTTAATATAAAATTTGAAATAAATTGAATTATTCATGGTTTAAAATAAACATATTATAAAATTTGAAAATAAATTGAATTATTCATGGTTTGTAGAAGGTGTTTGTTAAAAATTTAATTATATATATTAATTTTATGTAAATTAAATTATTGACATAAAGAGAAAATAAATCATTTATATTTTGATGAAAAAATTAAATTATTAATATTTCAATTAAAATTAATACGAATTTCATTCAAATAACTGGCTCGAAAAACTTAAATTTGTTGCCAAAAGCTTTTTAACATATATTGAAAAATCTAAGGGAGCATATAATGAAATAAAATATAGAGTAAACTATTTTGTAGGTACTTTTCTCAATTTTTAATTTGACACATATTTTTTCTCTTTATTAAATCATTTAAATTTTTTAAAATCATAAAGCTACGAGTGTTAAGAGTAATAAGTAATAATAGGGCAAAATTAAAATATTTAATAGAAAAAAAAAAGCATAGGTACTTAATTGAAAATTCATGGAAGATATAAATACATGTAAATTTTTTCTAATAATATAATAAGTAATAAATTAAATATCAAAGTAGATTCATCTTATAAATAGTGAGAAATTAATTAAAGGTCCTTACAATTTTCTTCAATTTTAAAATCAAACTATATGAAAATAATTCAAAGAAAATAAACCATAGGTATTATAATTGTGACAAACTATAGAGGCTAGTGAATTGATTCTTCCATAAGATTAAAATAATTGAATACCCTATATAAAAATAAGATTAAAATTGATTACGTTCAATAAATATGTTAAAAGTAAATAATAAATGAAGATAAATGGAAAATAATAAATATTTGAGGCTAACAAATAATTCCTCCAAAAAAAAATCTTTTAGTGTAAGAATCGGAGGGAGTATTTTAAAAAAAAAAGGAAGCCGCACCAAGTATGGGCAACATGATTCATTCCTGCTTTCAACTTTCAAACAAAAGTCAAAGACTACTTGCATAATTGCATTAGTGGACCCCACCTACAAAGTTAAAAGGAATATTTACCATTAGATCCTAAGTACGAGAATTAATGAATAAAATACCCTAATAGCTCGTTTGGTACGCAGAATTCATTTTGATGGATATTGAAATGGATATGGATATGGAAATGGATATTGAAATGGAAATGGAAATGGGTTTTAAAAGTATGTTTGGTATGTCATGGAAATGAAGATGGAATTCATATATCTTTTGTATGAATGTTGATTTTTTTTTGAAATGTAACAAAAAAGATTATTTTGCATAAGGGAGGATATTTTGGTCCAAAAAAATTGGACTCCATGGAAACCAAATGAATTCCATAGGTTTGGGTATGGAATTGAAATTGGGTATTTAGGTGAAATTGAATTCCACATGGAATTGTAATTCCATCATACCAAACATGCCAACATCATGGAATTCAATTCCAATTCCATTTCCACCCTCCCATTTCCACCATACTAAACAAGGCATAAAGATTCACAAAATTACCATAAGGTCCTAGTAATAGCTGTTGAGATTGGCATTAACAACCTTAACAACCTTACCAGCCTTCATTAATAACATCGGTAGCTACTCTTGAGACCTTATAATAATTTTGTGAATCTTTAAAGCTTTTCATTCGTTAATTCTTTT
Organism: Vachellia pachyceras; assembly: GCA_025593235.1. Lineage (NCBI taxonomy): Eukaryota > Viridiplantae > Streptophyta > Magnoliopsida > Fabales > Fabaceae > Vachellia > Vachellia pachyceras. The sequence goes on from JANTPZ010084050.1 coordinate 7,595, forward strand.
ATTTATGATTTCATTGTAAATTTTGCAAGTTAAAGTCTCATGAAATAATACTACAAGTAGCTTATTAAGCTCAGTGGACCCCACCTACAAAGTGGGAAAGTAAGCTTAGCCTCCTCGTTGAAAGCATCTGGCTCACCCTTTTCACGGTGTTTGTTTGATTTACCGAGTTCATAGTAATATAACAGAATTTATTGGATTGGATGTAATATAATGAAAGGGTAATTAGGCAACATTGTTAGTATATAATTCATATTTTATATATAAAAATATGAAATAAATATTTTAACTCTATTAACATAAAAAAATGAAGTGTATAAATGTCTAGACATTGATTTATGAAAAATAAAAATATCAACTTATTAATTCATATAAGTTGTAATGTAATGAGAAGGCATCTTCTAATTTTTTTTATTTTAGATTATGATATGTGATTAAATTATTATTGATATTTATGTTAAGGAGGAGCACTTTGGTCAAAATGACATGTCTTGCTGTCAACTAACATTTTAATTTATGGAGTTGAAGTCGGGTTTAGTATTTCTATACCTTTTTTTTTTTGTGTTTTTTCATTATGAAAATTGTACTGTATTTGTAAGACTTCAAAAAAAATATTTTAATTAGTGGTAAATAAATTTTAAGTTACTTTTATATGTTATAAATAAAATTTAAAATATTTTGAGTTCAATCTCTTGAAGTTAATATTTTCATTTAATTTCATGAATATAAAATTATTATTAATGATACTTCCATTAATTTATTACCATCAATAAACTAACTGTTGATCTGTTCATATATGTGGTGGGGGCATATAAATCCCAAAGGTCACATGGTAACAATTTAATCAGAATTTTATGGTATTTGATTTAATTTTAAAATTTCTTAGCAGCTAGTATGAGTTGTAATTTTTAAGATGTGATTAGGACTGAGTAGAGAAGCTCTTTTTTGTACATTAATTAATTACTTCCTCTTTGTCTTAGTTGTTAAGAAAAAACTTGAATATATTTTGGTTATGAGTGTTTATGAATACCTTATTTCGAGATGAGTGATTTTCTTTGCAATTATTATTTATTTTCAAGATGGGTGATTTTCTTTGCAATTATTAAAAAAATTATAAAGTCCACAATATTTATAATTATAAATTAAACATAGCATTCAAAAGGTTAAAATAGACATTTAATCATTTAAATTTACATTAAGTTTCAATTTAGTTCTTTAAATTTAAAAAGTTCATTTTAATTCTTTATTCTTAACACAATTAGTTTCACTTAATTGAAAATATTGACTCGGAAAATATAAATAGTAATTATACAATTAAATGTTGATAAAACATGCTTAAATTTTAAAATATATTAAATTATTAATATTTAAACATATTTTGGCATGATTTAATTGTCAAATCAACGTCTAAATTTGTTGAGTTAGAATGCTTAGTTAAATGAAACTAACACATTAAGAATAAATGATTAAAATGCACCTTTTAAATTTAATGAATTAAATTAATACTTTAAAGGATCAAATATATTATAACTCATTCAAAAATTATAAAATATATCTTTCACAATTTAACCCATGCTTGAGGGGTCAATTTTAGTTAATAACAGTATCATTTCTGTTAACCCTTGAGGGTTATATTTTCATAAAAGTTTCTTAAAATTAGGTAGAGAGAAAAAAACAACAGTTTAACAAGTAATAACTATAACCCCTCAAATAATATTCAATGTTACTATTTAATATTCGACAATAACATAAATAAATATTTAGCTAAAAAAGTCAACTACGGGGATGTTGGGAATTAATGCCAGTGGAACGTGTTGTTAAAAATCAATGACAGCAACAGCTTAATTAACAAAGAATAACTTTAACTTACCTAATATTAACAAGTGACAACTGATTTCTGAATAGTGAATTATAGAAAGAAAATTCATTATTTATAGATTTATGAACAATGTAACTTACATAAAATTTTAAAGCTATATATATATATAGAATATATACTAATATAGGGGAAAAGAACAAAGTGAACATAATGATAAAAGTAAAATTCTCAAAGTTATAAATTGAATAAATACATAGAGAATGTGATGAGTGGATTGCCTATATAGGGAAGTCCGAACCAGAATTGCTTTTCGAACAAAGTTTGGGTATTGAACCTGTTATTCCTTATCCCATTAATCCTAATCGAACAAAATGGTTCTTAACAACAACGTGGTAATGTCCTTGATGGTGATCAAAATTGTAAATTAAAATGTGAAAAATTAATATTAGAATGTTAGGAAGGCTTTTCCACATTGGATATGTTATAATGATCTATTTGTCACTACCACTATCAGAAAAATGTCATTTAGCCATGTAAAAATCCATCGCTAAATAGTTATTTTGCATTAGAAAATTTCCATTTAACGTCGGAAAATATTAGCGACCCTCATTTTAACGATGGAAAATAGTCATTTCCGCCACTAAATAGTATTTTTCTAGTAGTGTATTAATCGATAGTCAATGGAGACAAAAAGAGTTTAAGCTAATAAGGAGAATTGATTGAATCCTTTATATTTACATATATGTATGTACTTTCTTCAATTCTAAACATAAGATTAATAACATTCAACTCCGGTTTAAGTTAACAAGCTGAGTAGATGGTGGCAAACTGGGGTTAATGTTGACTTCAATGATGTTAGTAATGACAAACAGAATTATTAACATCCATCACAATGTTAGTTATATTTTCTTTATAACATATTTCCTTCCAATTAACTTACTGACTTTTAAACACCTCACTCCTTATACACGGCAACAAAATGGTGAAATACGTAACGAATTAGCTGATATGTTGATAAATGAAGCATAGTACGTTTGTACTTACAGTTTTACTTTCATTTTGCCTTACTTGTACATTTTGTAGGGATTGTTCACTGGGTTAAGGTACAGTTTCATATTGAAAGTTTTTTTGGATGAACATATTTGTTTTAAAAGTTTTTGATGGAGCAATTTCATTTTGAAAATATAAAAACGTAGTAATATTACCCTGATTAAATGGAGAATCATACAAAAGTCATGTAGAATAAGATGCAACATATTTATCCATTTAAGATATTGTTGCCCTAAGAGATGTATATTTTCGCCCCAAAAGTTTTATCGGAGGGAGAGTGACGTAGACATCTACATGGTATTTTATCCTATGTGGTGGATATCTGTTTGACTCTTCATTTAATCAGGGCAAAATTACTATGCTTTTATACTTCTTTTTTTTGGGTGAATGAAAAAAACAACCTCAATCCCAATTACACCCTCATATGCCTAACAATCGGAAAACCTATCCTATCTTCTTCTAGAATTTGCAAAACTTCCACCGGAGGCTCTACCCAAATGGTTCTGCAATTCCTTTGTCCTCAGCTCAGCGCAACGATTCTATCAGCACTGCGATTTCCTTCCCTGAACACATGTAAAATTTGAACATTCCATTGTTTCGCCAAACTATGTTCCAGATCCCTCTATAAGTATCGGTACCCTTCAAATTGTTGGTCTCTGCGTATCGCTTAAACAATTCTCTTGGCATCGCTTTCCACGATTATCTTACTGAACCCTATTTCCCAGCAAAGCTCCAATCCTTCAATGATCCCAATAAATTCTGACTCCAATGAATCTTACTAGGTAATTTAATTGTAAAACCTCTAATCCATTCTCCACAATCTCCCCTAATTAATCCACCACATCCTCCATTCCCCTCTCCATCACTCCATCACTTCATCCATCTGTGTTAAGTTTGCACCAGTCTGTAGGAGGTGGTTGCCATTGAATTATGACTCTTTCTTCCCTGCATTCATTGAACAGGACATATGCTTTCCTCTACTTGCAGCTGTACACGATTTGTTGTGCTATTTTTATTCCATTTTTCGACATCACGAAGGCCTCATTATGCACTTGTTCATTCCTCCATCTCCATGTAAGCCAGCACATCACTACAAACATCTTAATCCTGTCTACTTCATTTTCTTGGAATGTCTTCTGCTTGAGGTTCTGTTCGATCCACTCAGATCATGTTGAGCCGAAGAACGCCACTCATCTATTCACTGGTATAATTCTTCTCCATAATTGCATCGCATATTGACGGTCTCTGAGTGCACGTAGTTGATCTTCCTAATGTAGTTTACAAATCATACATTGGCCTCTATTTCCATCCCATCTCTTTGTTATTTCCTTTGTTGCCAGCTTTTTATGCAACATTTTCCATGCAAATACTTTGATACGTTTTGGGATCCATATCTTCCATATGATCTTCCATTCAATTGATTCCTGATCCCTCTTACTGGATTGTGTGTACTGATATGATGATTTAGTACTAAACATGCCATCTTTTGTTAATTTCCACTTAACCTCTATCTCAGATGCACTATTGTTTGCTATTGAGTCTCGGTTGATTCTGTTACCCAGCCCCCTGTTGTATTCAATCATGCTTTGGAACTCTTCCCACATTTTAGCAAGTTCTTTCCATAGCCTCGAATCCCTTTCCTTCACTATTATCCTTTTAGTGAGGCTTCTTCCTCTTCCATACTTTCCATGTAAAACCTGTACCCATAAGTCATCCGGACTAGTATGTATGCGCCACAGTGCTTTAAGTAAAAATGCTTCATTCATTCCTCTCAAACTCATAATACCCATACCACCTTCTTTGTTGAGTCTACACATTTCTCCCAGGAGATTGTGTGCCACTTTCGATTGTCTTCTCCCTCTCCCCACACAAATCTACGACTCTCCTTCTCAAGTTCCTCAATTATTCCTTGAGGAATTCTGTCATGTTGCATAGTATACAAAGCCATTGAGCTTACCACTGACTTGACTAAAGTAAGTCTTCCAGCCGTTGATAAGCTTTTAGCTTTCCATCCCTGCACATGCTCTACAATCATCTTGTATCTGCCATGTCTTTACTTGAGAAAGCTGATGTTTGCTCCTAGGTATCTTCCTAACTCCTCCACTTCCTTAAAATTGCTCTTCCTGCAAATATCTCTCCTCCTTTGTGCCTCTATATTTGGAGAAAAATAAATGCTAGTTTTCTCCTGACTTACTCGAAGTCCAGACATAGCCTCAAATTTCTGCAAACAATTCAATACAACTTCAATTTTATTAGGGTTAGCTTCAATAAAAAGAATCAGATCATCCGCAAACATCATATGTGAATATGTTCATTTGAGAAAACTTCCAAGACAAAATGTACCTTAACCCTTGTTCATTTCCTGTGCATAGAAGTCAACATTGTATAATGTTATGGTTATTTATTGCAATATATACCATGTTGTGGCCGAATTCTGTTTACTAGATACTGAACTATCTATCTAGTTAATATATGCTTGAACTGTCATCACTTGCAGGTTGGTTTAAAAAACCAAAATGTGTAATCCTTTTAAAGAATAATCATATAATACTTCTGTTATTAAGATAAATGATGACTAATGGTCTTTCAAAGTTGGTTATTACAAATAAATGATGTTTATAATTTAATTAACACAACGTCAAGTCATTGATATTACAATTAGACGTCGGTTATTTGTGAATAATTGACGTCAAAAACCCAACGTTAAAAAACAACTAACATCAAAAGAAACATTAGACATCTTGTATTATGCTAAGAAATGTTATATGACACCTAGGCATCAGTTATTTACAAATAATCGACATTTAAATCCTAACATTTATAGCAACCACTACTACAGATTATAGTTTTTACTACTGAAATTCGTGTCCTTTTTTTAAAAAAGGGAGTAAAAAATGAAGGCGGTGGCATTTTTGAAATTACAGGAATGGAGATGTGCCTTTAGGCGCCTTATCTTGAATATAAGGCGCCTAAAGGCACCAGTTAGGCGCCATTTGGCGGCCTATTGTGACGATATGACGCCCTATTGCCACAAGAAACAAGGGATATGATATGGCAAGAAATTTTGGTATGTAACTTTCAATACCACTTCATTTATATCTTTATTTCGATTTGTTCAAATTTCATTAGACAATGTTGTACTTTGCAGCAAACCTATGATGTTCCAGACACTAAGAAAATGAAGAAGCATTGGATGGGGCTTGTTTGCATACGGTGGAAAGACTTCAAGAACAAGCTGATACGATATTATGTTTGGGGTTAAAGAAAGATGAAGATCCATGTCAGAAATATCCGTTTCTGTCCCCCGAAGACTGGAGGCTTTTTGTGGCGTCACGGCAAGACCCAAAATTTCAGGTAACATCCTTCAATTCTCTACATTTTGTTGCTCTTATTGACTCAGATTTCCCTCTTATGCCTTAATAGGATTTAGGTGAAGCCAACAAACAAAAGGGTGCTGCAAATATCTATCCACATTATTTGTCTCGTGGTAGATACAGAAAGCTTCAACAAAAGATGATGGAGACAGAGCAACAAATATTATAGAAGGCATCCACCTCAGATCCCGCCTTTGTCGTTCAGGCCCCTACTCCTCCTCCACGTCACAAAAAATGGAAAGCAGTGAGGATGAAAGGTGGCAAGTACATAAATGAAGCAGTTGCTGAGGTGGCTGAAAGGATTGTAAGTGCTGACATATAATAATTACATGTGATTGTTTGTCTTGGGTTTATTGGTACCTCACTTATGACGTATTATACGATGCAGGATGACCTTATATAGCAGAGCAGCCAAGGGACTTTCACTCAAAGTGGGAGGATGGACATCTTAGCGATGGCGATTAGAAAGCCAGATAACCCATGTCAAGTTCGAGGGGAGTCGAGGGGAACCGGTCTAGGAAAATATTTTGGACGACCATCTCAACAGTCTACTGAAGCTCATATTCAATCTAAAGTAGCTAGATGCATCAATCACTCCGAGCTGAGTTTGACACTCAACTTCGCAACTCAATCCAAATCCAGATACAAACCTAGATGATGGACAATCTGCGTGAGGAGATGAGAGCTGAGATGAGAGTTGAGTTGAGAGCTAAGATGAAAGCTGAGTTCGCAGCTCTCCTGAAATCGGGGAAGCTAATTGACGAACTGAAGAACATGGATTCCCCTGTATTTCCCAGTAGCAAAAATAGCAATAATTCGCTTGAGACATTATTGGGTTACCCTTCTCCTAATTCCCCAGCAGAAAAAGTTGGACAGCATTGTACTCTCTACTTGAATGAGCCAATACGCGATGTTGCCTATGCTTATTTCTACAGGCAAGCTACTACGTACCATTGTATGCCAATTCCATATAGTTTGTCTCGCATCTCGGTGACACGTATTGAAGATGGTGAGGAAGCCTCCGATATCCCAATCCCTGATCAAGAGGTGCTCCATTTAGGCCAATCCAAGAGTTGTTTCATTCTTTGACCGAAAAATCTCATTTCTACACCTACAACACCTTATGAGGTAGTAGACACCTTATGATCTTACTTCATTTTTTTGGCATTATATTTATAATATGTATTCTCTACTTTACTAGGGCCCAAAAGAAGCTGCAAAATTTCCATCCTTGTCACGGCTACGGCAGCTACGGGAAAAATGTACACACGTGACCATGCAGATGTTTGATAGGATTGTTGGTCATGGTCTAACGTATGAATTCATTATCGACAAGGATGATGTGAAACAATTCCTATCGCTGGAGGACCTCGATATAGTATGGTTTCAGTTTGCAATGTTGTAAGTTTTTTATATTCCTATCTTCATTTGATGATGTCATTTTTTAGGTTTTATATAATTCACTATTTCCTTTATTATTTAACTCTTTAATAGAACCTTCCACAACATATGCGTCGACATTTCTAGAGATAATTTGTATGGATTTATATATCCTGCGAATACAACAAGGAGTTATAATTCTCTAGAACACAGAGTGCATTATGTTGGGAACACAATAAGAGCAGACATTAATCCAAAGCCGTGTTACCTAGCGCCAATAATTGAAAGGTATGGAATTATAGTTTTGCCTTTAACACATTTAGCCGAATTGGTAATAATTAATTTGTTTTGCTAACTTCATCTTCATTTATATGTGCTGTTATAGTCATCATTGGAGTTTTTGTGTTGC
>JANTPZ010084053.1:0-14264 GCA_025593235.1 Vachellia pachyceras
AAATGTGATGTGAACACCAGGTTCCACCTGAGCCATCCACTCTTTGGGTTCGTCCTCCTCCTCTAAAACTACATCACATGATTGTACTGATACTGTTGAGTCACGTGCTGCCCCGCCAAATCTTGGGTCAGATCTACCACCTGGGTAACGGGAGGTTGTAAAGTCCCATGCAGGGGTTGAACTTGAGCTAGCCCCTCCAATGTAGGGATATGGAATCCCTTCAGATATAGTATCGAAGTCTGGAAAAGGTCTCTGCCCTTTCTTGTAGCTAGGGGACCCTGTGCAGGGTTTGCATTGCTTAATGAATATATCTTTTAACTGTACATGCAAAAAAAAAAAAAACCCACATTAACATCTATGTATTCAAAGCATTGTTATAAGAATAGATCAAAACATTTAGTTCGTTAGATAAGAAACTTTTTTCGATTATATCTAAGGTTGTACTGTAGTGTGTGTGGAGCGCGTGTATGAAGGTGCATTCCCGTATAAATGGAATACTGGTTTAATTTGTAGCGTCTTTCATCCTGCTAATAATGGCTATTTAAAATATCGGCAATCAATTGTTATTATGATTGGTAGTGGCCTCAGGAAATAAATTTAATTTTTAACAGTGTCACGAGTGAAAAATGAAGTGTGTTTAGACCATAAAAGCTAATGTATCACAGACAACTTTCATCCAAGATGATTCCCAGGTACCTATACATTTGAAATACCAAAAATTGTCTCAAATCAAATGCCATACACTAATTTTACAAAAGCCTAAGTAGTAAGTACCATCACATACCAACATTTTACAGTTCATCCAGCTTTTATTATTTAACATGATAGAATCACTATTCTAGTACCTTTTTTCTTCCTATCACATTTGATATTCCAAGGCTTTCCAATCCAAACACCTGATCAGTGAGCGACCTATCCCCATCTTTTAACGGTGAAGTTACGGCCATAAATATTCCTTTCTTTTATATCTCGAAAATGGTTCTCTCAATCAATGATATGTAGATCAACGCAAAAAGTATAGAGATGAGAGAACCGATTTTTCTTTTAATTTTCCAGGAAAGCAAATACTAATCATGCAATCAAACTATCAAATCTTATAAACATATTGGTGATCAGAACTAGACCGAGAAAGAAGGAATAAAGAACTGAGACAAAATATGGGACGCGGGAAAGGAGTGGGAAACCCGTCTTGGAAGTTCTGAAAGATAGAAGTGTGTTTGAATAAAAATAGATGGACATTGGAGCCTAAGGTTTCAGAACTGGCTCACACCATTTTCAAAGCATCACGCGACACCTTTACAGCTAGAGTATGTACTTGTCTAGATGCTACAAATGGATGACTTCATGCCATAAAGTGAAGTCCATTAAAGGAGCCTCCTTTGAGTCCATTAAAGGAGCTTCCTTGAGTCTTTGAGCCTCCTTACCAGAGTAAGGTAAGCATTTTCTAAATGGTGAACCTCAGTTCTCTCTAAGTTATGGCCAATTGTTAGTTGTCAAACTATTTTACTTAATCATGACATGCTTCCTGGAAAATTCTGTACTTTGACGGTTTGACCATTTCAAGATAACTAACCAGCAGATTGACATGAGATCAGCAATTATCAAATACAGATAAATTTTATAGAAATATATATAGTGCCTTGTTGTGATTGTTTAAAATAGAAGTACCTTCATGCCGCGATACTTTTTGTGCCTTATAACTACTCAAGGTTAGCTTTCGCTAGCCCATATTTTTTTTATTTTCTATTGACATATATTCGTAAGCTTTTGGAAACAAAGAGTCGACAAGAATTCAAGGATGGGCCACACCAAGGATACGCATTAGGCAGATTCTTCCAAGCATTGCAGCTTTTCTATACAATTCAATTTCTGAATATGAAACATGTTCCCATTACTATTCTTCTCCTTTAATAGAAGAAATTTGACCAAAAACGAAATTTCTTTTCAAATGCATACAAAGAGCTGAGAGCTGATGAAAAAGAGTGAAGAAAAGCTACGATCCCTTGTAAATTTACATGAACTTTATTAGCCTACTTGTATACGTTCTGTTCTTGGAAAAAAATTATTTCATATATGTTATTTAGCACTTTACTACCCCTTTCATAACCAAGTGACCGCCATGATTTCTTTCTCTCTCTTTTTTTCTGAGTGAACCGTCATGATTTCTTAAACAAGGAATAAGCCTCTAAAAAAGCTTCATTGGACCATGATGGCCATGATGGATCTTATGGCTCGGCATAATGTTGAACTTAACGAATAAATAAACCAATATAAGGAAAGTGGACCATCCCTGACAGCAAATAGGCCTAATGATATTGCGTCATCTCAATAACCGAAGCAATTTCCTTACCCCAAACATCCCCGGGCATTTTTTGGGCAAATAATCCATAAAAGGGATTAAATTGGAAAATAAATACGTGATGGTAATTTTTAATTTGTATTTAATGTAAAAATACCAAAAAAATGACTTTCTTAACTTTTTTTTAAGTAAAAAGAATTTTAAATTTTTTTTTTGCCAGCGGATAGAATTCATCATATGGGAACTGATGATTAAGAAAGATTCCAAGGTGGTCCCCGCCATATCAGAGCCCTAACGGGGTTTTACGATTTTGTTTGTTTTCAGAAAAAGAAGTTCCGAAACCAAAAGCAAACATTGTAGCTGAAGTGTAGAGAGAGATGGAGAGTGAGTGGATGAGAGAGAGGAATTAGGAACCTGCGAAGTCAGGCCTTTGACGGCCTCTTTCGTACTGGGCGTGCCACTCCTGTCACGTCCACCTTCTTCTTCTTCTTCTTCCCTGTCGTCCGTCGTCTGCTTTGTACATGCTATGCACGTAAACATCTTCACTCGCTATTCCCTTTTTGTTTCTGCCCAAAAAATCAAAGTCGGTTAATAAAAATTGTGAACCGTCTAATTACTCAACTTTTGGTCCAACAAAAAAACCACACCGAAAAAACTTTGAATATAATTTACTCGTGACAATAGTTGCCAAAGGGAAATATTTAAAACAAGTTGTGTATCAGGGGAAATTTGATTGGCGAAAGAAGTCACTTCTTTTTTGATAAAACAGTGACAGACAATAGCGATAGTTAGTTTGCAAAAGAAAGCACCAAAATAAAGAAAACCCAGCTACAACTAAGTTCGAATTAAAAGAAAAGGGACGATGGAGTTATAATATTATATATACGGCCAGGGGAAACAAAATAGTGATAGCAAAAGAGGAAAAAAGGAAAAGCAATATTCAACGAGGCTCGGGATCAGAGCAGAATGAAAGCAATCTCAAAAACCCAAAAGAATGAATGGAAATTGAAAACGGGTCTACTCAATAATTAAAAGTAGAAAGAAACAAAATGGGACAAGGGTTCTTCAAGTCGGCCTTCTTCGGGTGACCACGGATACTATGTGCCCGCTTTGGCCTGCACGAATCAAAATCATGAACCAAAGCGTGTCCAAGCGGACCAAGCCGAAGTTTCTGACACACCATGCACTAACCCAAAAACCAAAAACTTGCACACTAATTTGCACACTCGAATCTTTCTTTTTCTTTTCTGCGTGGATCATTAATCCCATCAATCCCCATTCTCCGAGATATACATCCAGACGAGAGAGAAACCGGAACTCATTTATACGATTATTAAAGAGTTGTGATATGCCCAAGGTTCTGTGCTTTTGGGGATTGAGAAAAACAAAATGGGTTAGGAAATCAAAGTATGTCGGAGGACGAAAGCAACGTGAGACGAATAAAGTAAGAACGAGGAAAATGTAATCCCAGTTTGGTGTTTGTTTTATGAAAGTAGAATTAAACAGTCATTGCGATTCCGAAATGACTCACCAAGCAAACCTAAACTGCCTTTTTTTTCCTCAGTATGTCAGCGACCCGATGCACAGGCATACGGAGACAAATAAATCTCTCTCTCGGTATTGTGGATTCATATATGCTTTAACTTCATCATCTACAACGCAACTGGATTTTTCACATTCGTTTTCAAAACACCCAGCAGAAGAGCTCTGGTAATCGAAAATGAAAATAAAAAAAGAAAGCGTTAGTATAGTATCTAGTATAGCTACATCAATAATGCGAAATCACTCCATGGAATTTAAGCCGTTGATCTCTGAAATTAATTTTGAGTTAAATGCTCAAACAAACACATGCAGGAGAAATACGCCTCACGATCAGCACTTTGTTTCCCAAAACAGATTGATAATCTTACCTACGGAGAATTTCTACTCGTAGAAACCAGCTCCGAATTCTTCAAACAACTGTGAGTTTATCTTTTGCTTTTCACTCCTCCATCTCCAAACAGAGTAGAATCGTGAATATTCAACACCTCATTTGTGTGATGAGAACATTAACGGTCCAAATTCCTCGAACGCCACCAAGTAAATTCACACAGAGAAAATGCGATTTCCTTCGAGCACTAAATTTCAGCTGCGACTCAACCTCCCGAGAAAGAATCTTCAGGAAACAGAGGGATAATCAGTTCAGAAATCACCAGAGCCGATACAAAATCCAGCGATGAATCAGCCAGACGATATTTAGTCTGCAAAAACTGGAAAGAATCGGATACAGAATCGAGATTTAATGGTAGGAAGAGAGCTCAAACTTGGGAAAATCGCAGACGAGAGAGAGGGAGAAATAGTTTGAGATCGTTGTATTTATATGGATGAGGAAAGGGTTAACGACGTGTGATTTCGCCGTTATATAACGGAAAATGGTTCTAGTCCGTGAGGGAGAAACCGTTAAGCTGGGAGGGAATTTATAGTGAACCAAGTGGTCCATGGCAAATAGGACATTTGGGGTCCACATGTCCTGATTAGGCAGCCACGTGGCGTCTCATTATTGGCTTTGATGTTACTAGGGACTTGATGAGTGGGTCATTTTATAATTTTGCTTGTGTTCTTTTTAATGTATCATTCGTTGCTACTATAAAATTTAAATTAAAGTCTTTTTTTTTGTGTGGGTCAGTGAAACAACATCACCATGCGGTAATTATTTTACTAGTTTTAAAATTTAAACTATATGAAAATATGATAATAAAAATACTGAGTGACTTGTGTTTTGATCAATTACAAAACGTATAATTTATTTGATTAATTATATATATCCTTCGAGTAATAAGTACAAAAAAAAAAAAAGATTTCATGTCTTTTGATCATTCCTATTGATGGTTACATATAAAGAGGTTTTGGTTTTCAACGTAAAGTGATGTTTTGTAACCTAATATATAAGCTTTAAAAGTATTTACACATAATGATTAATACATTATTGACAACTAGACAAGTCTTAATATCAATGCATTAATCATTAACTTTTCTTTTTACAAAAATATTAAATTAGTTTATATAATAAAATCGACCCCCTTCAATCTATTTACAATTAACAAACAAATCATAGTAATTAGTGAAAATCATGAAACTATTCCTATCTTTGTTGAATGGGAATAAGAGAAAATCGATGAATAGGCTCTATTAAAAATTTTCTTCTTCTTTGCCAACGATCTATTAAAAATTTTCTTAATCAGAAAAACTTTATATATTTTGTACATAGAAAATTTACTTGTTAAAATCCAGGTCTTTTTATTCAATAGAATTTTCAAATATAAACTTTTCTCCGATTTTTACTAAAAATAGTAAGTACCTATAGTTTACCATTGTTTCCAAATGTACACATCATTTGTTTGTCATACAAAATAAAAGCTTGAATACACACACATATATAGTATGCCCCCGCCTCCCTTTTGGGTACTTGAATGTGAATATGTATTGTCTCAAGCAGTGGCGGATTGAAGACCCTGACTCAAGGATTTAAGATAAGTATGTCCAAGATAAATTAGATTTATTCTCAGTATGTTTTGAGAAGAATTTGAGCAAAAATTTAATGGGTTTAAAATTAGTAAATGAGTGAATGCAAAATAAATCACATAGTACTGATATATATCTAATTTTCTGGAAGTCAGAGGTGCGGCTGAACCTGCTGGCTACCACCTAGGTCCTCCTATGGGTCTCAAGTGTAGGAAACAAGGCATTTCTTGATTGCTACTAGTGAATGAATTGATCAAAACCTAAGCGTAAACATGAATCTTCTATATATAAAATAAAGATGATGGATCATGAGAGGGGCAAAAAAAGAACTAGAGAGGTATTGCTTAAATGCTAAGCTTTTTATTACTCCTTTTAGAATCGAGACAAGAAGTTTGCATGTAGAAGAAGCTACCCCATGCAAGCATGCTTGCTTAACCTATATGTATATAGTTAGATACCTATACCTACCTAGCTACCTATATAAAATAACAAAGCTTACCTTAACCTACCTAGCCATGAATATGATCGATCCCTCACGTACATTTATTCTAAACCCCATCAGTTACATAAGCTTTTTGACGATCTTTTTCATAAAAGTTTTCAATTGTCTTCTTCATCAATGTCATCTTCTTCTAGCTATATACTTTCTTTACCATTTATTCCCACCCACATGCTTCAACCCTATTCGTCTCTCAAATCGTGCCGTTACATTCTTCCACAGCTACTTTTCCAGTTCGTATGAATTATTCTTCTTACGATTATTCCAACTTACTTCCAAAAAGCTGATTTTATATTTTCGTGGTATTGTTTTTGATGATCCCTTACTAGTGAAGTACTAGCTATATATGTAAGGAATTTTAATTTTTGCCCTTTACAGAATCAAATGTGACAAGGGGCTTGTTTGGGGAGGCAGTTTGCCTCCCCAAAAGCCATTCATGTTCATACCGAGACAAAATTCCTCTAACATATTTACCTTAGAATCTGTGTCCGTTCTTCCAACGGACTATCCAAATAAGAAGATCTTCTTCCAACTTGTGAAAAGAACTTATATTATTTCTTGTAACTATGGAAAAGGTGGTTTATTAATTCCTACGAAAAAGGAACAAAAAACAAAAGCCCCACATGTGCATGGTCCCTTTAATAATGTATAGCTATATAGTATCTAATTCATTCTCTGTGCTCTCTTCTGGTGTGTACAGTGTTTTTCTATGACCAAGTGAAAATCACAATAGCGCTGCACTATTCCCTTACAGTGTGAAAATCAAATTAAATATACATGTTAGAAAGTTGCGAATAATTTCTTTTTCATGCCGCGATGTGAAACGCTACAAAAGTTGCAGACTCGTTTTCCATTCGATCTTTCCAACTGATGTGAAAACACTAGTAATACACGCGCGCGCGTTAAGTTAATTATCTGACACTGATTTTAGTAAGACCTGCATGCAATATATATATATAGTAGTTTAGTTAAATATATCTATTAAGTAAAAATAATACTTGGTATGATTTTGCAGAAAACAATGGTGAACTGCCATGGTGGGCAAGTGATGTGCTTTAACTTTAACCCACTGTGATTTTTGTCCATGGCTTTATTCCTGGGGCTAACCTCTCTTTAAGCAAAGAATGCTTGAAGTAGAGGGACACCAAATTAAGCCGTCCGAATAATATAATAACACTTATACTGCTATATTTCTTTCCTCTTTCTCTCTCATAACTTAGACTGCGTAACCTTTCTTTAGGGTCTCTCTCTATCTCTTCTTGTGATGTAATCAGAAGCCTGGCCTTCCACGTGTCAGCATCTGGGTGGTCTTTAGGGTCTGCTTTATTAGCTAAAGAGGGCTCTTGCTAGATCTTGTTAGGGAAGAAAAGCATATGTAGTCAAGGTCCAATTTTTGGTTTTTTTGGATACATCAGCTCAAAATTATCCGACACTTTAATTATATCTCTGTCATTTCTGTACACTTAGCTTCTTCTTTTTTTTATCTTCTATCTATGCATGTAAAGAGAAGACACAACCAAAAAACAAAGTCTCTAACAACAACTTAGACCAGATAAAGAGGAAAAATGAAACCGCTATTCTTCAAAATCAAAGTATATGTGTGTCGACCTCTACAGTGATATAAATCGTAATCATAATCAATAATAAAATTCAAATACTAGGATGAGATCACAGTTTAGACTAAAATGTTATAGTTTTTACCAAGTATCTACATGGTTAATTAAATATTATTATTGTATGTATATGTAAATTGATATACGTAAGTTCAACATATATATAATACCACAACTTAATTATATAACAAAGAATTTCTAGTTCATCTGGAATGCAAAGAGAGGTGTAGGAAATATGTATTATGGTTGAAGCAAGTGAGATTCAAAATGGGGTTTGAAAGCAGAGAGAACAAGGAAGCATGGTGGGGGATTAGACCACTTTTAACGTTAAGAATGTTGGTCAGTATTCTACAGCAGATGAAGGGAGGAAGAGACAGAGGTATAATAATAGTATAACTTTGAAAAGTGATCATAAAGCTAATTCATTCAGCGATCCTCCTACAAAGTGGAGATCACAAATAGTGTTTCTTTCTCCATTTCCAATGCTTCTTAGGGTTTGGTTATTATGTGAGAGACTGATAGAGAGGGAGGGAGTAGTCTTTTGAACTACAAAAATGTGAAAAGAAGAGACCGACAAGTGGGCTGTGTGGCTTCTAGGTGTGAAGCTTTTAAACAAAACCGTACGTCTGTCTCTCTATGCTTAAGCTGCTGCTAGCTGCACTCTGCTGCTTTCTTAGCTAACGGTTTATAATCAATCCTTCTTAACGGTGGGAATTCTGAATTCAAATCCAAGAATCTTCCTCTTTTATTGTATCAGATAATTAGGCTTGGCTGTAAATATACGAGATAACTAATTTTTAAATAGTGAGAAGATTAGTTACATCGATGTTTATTGTGTGTTAGTTCTCCTTAAATACCACTTTTATCATCATCCACATTAACGAAAACTCCCTTAATATATATAATCAACAATAGGTATTAAATTAGTAAATTATTTGATCCATCTTTTATATCAACTTATAAAATTGCTTATATTTAAGATCTTGATATTTAGTGTAAAAAAAGATCAATACAAAAAATCAGGATTTTATAAAGGTTATTTTCTAAATTTGTAACCGTTTTAACCACTACAAAGTACGCAGTAGCAGCGATTAATAGAAGCGTTGCAAATCCAATGTGAACCGCTACTAACTTAATAGCAGATGAAATTAAATTTGACGTTTAAATTTTTGAGTGGTAGCCAACAAAGGATTTTAATTTCCTGCCAATATTTGTGGTGTTTATAAACTGCTACAAATTTCAACTAGAATTCCCACTTCTGGCCAAATTTTTGATAAAAAAAATATCACAGTAAATTATGTTAGAACCGCTACAAAAAATATTCATAATTTAAAAAATATTATTTGTGGAATCATTGAATATTTTAATTAGAATTTATTATTTAAATATTTGACAAAATTAAATTTAATTATAAAATGTTGGTTATTAATCATAAATAATTAATTCAAAGTAAATGTTAAGTTATTAATTACATAAAGATTAAATAGTGATATAGAAAGTAATGAAATTGTAGAAATATAAGCAACATGAAAAAAGGTATATTAAAAAGATTATTATCAAATTAACTAATTGAAAATTGCATAATCAAATATATGATAAGAAGATAAACTAATATAAGAAGAAGATACAAAAGTATAAATTGTGACAATAATTCATGTAGAACCAGCAACATAAAATTCTGAAAATCAAAGAAAGATGAAGAGAGGGGAAGGAGGAGGAGAAGAATAAGAGAGGAGGAAGAGAAAAAACATGCAATAGGGAGAGATATTTATAAGATGTCTGACAGAAATTAGCAGGGGTAGAGGTGACTGTTTTTGCAATGATTTGTTTTAGCAGTGTTGTATGCTACATTATTTGTAGCGGTTTTTTCGATTTTGCAGCGATTAAAAACCACTACTAAATGTTTATTTTTTTTAAAAAAAATCTCTCATACTGATTGAAACATATTACATACATTACATACTTGAATTATTTATTTAGTGTCATCGACTCTGACAAGGTGTAGATCATCATCTCTTTTAGGGAAGAAGTTTTCAAAATTAGTAGGATGAAATGGATCTGACTCATAGGTGATGTGTTTATCACTATCACACCATGTCATAAAGATATCTAGGTTTAAGATTAACTACCATACTCCAAACTTTATGTTTCCCATCCTCCATATAATAACCTTGTTGTGCCTCTAATGCTAGAATATATGATTCATCGTCTTGAGTTTCACTAATATGAATCAGCCTTGAGAAATTGACAGATGTAATTTTCAGCTTGAATTGCCTCTAATAATTCAATTCGACAATATCAACCAATTTTTCATAGTAGGGGAGACCTCCAAAATACATATCACTATCACTGCTACTCACATAACTTCTTGTATCAAAAGTCCCAAAACCCCGAAAATTTGGGTGAGAGAGCCTTGATTGTGTGAAGTTGTGTAGAATTTGAACCAACCTTTTTGCATAATAAAGCGGGCCAATTGTAAGACTTGTTAAATCAAGTGGATGATAGTTGTCGTCATTACGTATTTAGTTTGCAAACCAATTTAAAAATTCTCTATACACCCTTCTATGAACCTCAACAAATGTTTGCGTTTGGATAGGTAGTGTCAAAAAAAAGATTGATATTCGTATTCTATTTCTAAACATAGGAGGTGGATATAATCAGTTTACAGATATCAAAGAGGCTTTTTTTTTTTGTTGAAAAACTTCATCATTTATTCTATTGTAAATGGCATACGTGCCTATATTTATTGGTTTCAATATAATTCCTTATGAGTGTTCGTCTATATGATATTATCTAAAAATGATCAAGCTATTAATCACGGGATGAAGCTAAGAAATAATTCCTTATGTGCCAAGATATATATAAAATATCCTAGATCAAAGAATTCCCTTGAATTGGCTATATATAACTGTATGTGTATATCATCTGCTATATATATACGCACTAGGAACCAAAATATTTCAGCTAGTTTTAGAATTTAGATTCTCCGTGATGATCAGTCCAGAGGAATATACTCAAAGGGGAATAACTGATAAAAAGACAAAAGCATCCCCCAAAAAAGGGGAAAAACAAAAAGAGAAAGAAATGTAGATGAATCTCATCATCTCTGTACATGTTCTTTAGAACAAAGAGAAAATCCTTCAACAGTGCACCTTTTTTTTTAAATTTCCTCTTTCCAAGAAGGAGATTTAAAGCTTTAAATCTGTCTATTTGCAAAGTTAGCTGAAGAAAAGAAACTGAGTTTGCAATTTGTGTGTTGAAGCAATTCAATTGATTTGCTAGATCTATACATACTCATATCTCCTTTTAAGTAAAGCTCCAAAATAGCAGTATTCTCATCAACAGACATCTTTTAAATTACAAATTATTATTTTTATTATGACTATTTCCCACTTCAATGGAAGGGTTTTTTTTTAATTGGAGGGAAAAACATTTACAGTTTGAAGTTATAATTTTGATCAAACCCGTGATTCTTCACTTAAAAAAAAAGCTTCCATATCATCATATCATTAGACTACACGACTATTGTGATCAAAGACTAATTTTGATTCTAAGACCAACCCTTAAGAGCCCTTTTTTATTGGGCCAATAGATGTTCCTTTTTGAGGCAATCTTATTTGAAAATTGTCGAGTATTAAATGTGGATAACTTGAGGATTCAAATTTTGACCTACCATATTGTAAGAGATTACACCTTTCCTCCGTACTCAACCGTGTTGATCACCCTACAGTATTTTTTTCTTGCCATGTACAAGTATTATTTTATAGGAGGCAATTTTGGTTGATACATTATTAGGCGTAACATGTGGGTATCTCTCTCGATGATAATTCAAACCTTGATCTATCACGTTACGAAAGACTAACTTCTTCTGCTAGATTAGTTTACCGGTTTTTGATTAAAAGTGAAAGAAATACAATTCATATGAGCTTTTCAAGAATAGTAGTTATCCTTCCTTAATGGGCCAACTGCAGAAAGAAACAATCTGAAACTGACTCAATAGAGAAAACCCAAAAACGAAAGAAAAAGCAGCTAATTATCCCCCTTTTTATTGTCCGAAAGGATTTGGAAACACATAGGCCCAATCAACTTGCAGCACATTTCAGCTTCAGGAGCCGATATTCAAGAATTCATACACTTTTTTTAAGCAGAAGTGAATGAGAGAATTAGTGAGAAAAGGTATGTAATTAATTAGTGATAAAAATAAAAATAAAAATAAAAATAAAAATAAATCAAATATTTGAGCAAATACAAATTTCAACTTAAGACATGCCATATTCTAAAAATTATGGCTTACATCTAGGATTGGAGAGAGTGTTCTGTTAAAAACTAATTTTATCGTAAAAGTATTCTCTCAAGGGAAATTGGTAATTTGAACTTTCATTTGAGGGGCATTTATATGATACTTAACTCAGCCTCTTATAGGCTAAAATCATTTTTTTAATTTTTTTTATTTAAAAGGGTAGGTATTAAAGGTACGGGGTTGCAACGATAGGATTGAACCCGTGACCTTCCACTTGGGAGATATCATACCACTAGACTATAAGGCCTTTATCATCTCTTTTCTTTCTAAAAGCATGTTAGAAGCAATCTTATTTGAGTTATTATTGCGTGCTAAACATGTGCACGTCTTTCAAAAGATATTTAATTATTCCTTCACTAGCTTATGGGGGAGGGAAAAAGAGCTGAGGGAAAATTATTTTAAGTTTGATTTTTTAAAAATAGATAAATGAGGTTCAAAATTTTTAATTAATTTTTCTTATTTTTGTTATCATGCATACTGTTTATGTTAAAATTCTATAACCTCACTTCTTCGATTTTTTTTAAATTCAACTCACGAAAATTTGTCCATCCCTCCCCTTCAAAACTTTCAACAATACCCAACCCCTATTTATATCTGTGCCTCTCTGTTATTACAGGTCACATTATATTAGGCGACGGCGGAGTTAGAGCAAGATGAAGGGAAAGATAGTCTTGGAGACTGGAGAGTAGAAGCATCATTTGTTTCTTCTAAACCCTCCAAGAAATGACCCATCATTCTCTGAACACAGTCAACCTCGTACTTATAGCTTCTAATGAACATGACTTTCCTTTTAAGGAAATAGCTTTTAAACTCGTTAAAAAAACCACAGATCACAGAGAACTAGTCCGTGTCAGAGTCATTATTTCCCTTGCCAGTCCAAAACTATTATGACTCACATTCTGACTCAATAAGTAACAACTTCTTGCTCACTGAATGCTTTGAACCATATTGAGTAATAATCAATGGAAGTTTGTTTCCATAATTGAACAATCATAAATCTGGACCGATCAGTATTTCCATAGTTGTACAGATGGTCACAGAATCTTTGGTACGTAGAATCCCTGTGACTGTGACTTCTCTTCATAGCGAAGAAGCAGCAAGTCGAAGATAAAGATCATGCATATTTTGATTTTTTAATGACATCAAAATATATTAAAAGTTTCAAAAATAGATTATACTATACATTTATGCCAAGACAAAAATTGCTTGGCACGGATCCATCTCGAAGTGATTGGTATGACGTGCCTCCACGCATTCCACTGCTCCCCCCCCCCCGGGTGTTTTGAGATCAAAACAATCTCACAGTTATCATCGCAAGCAGCTATCGATCTTCAAGCAGACTCCGAAGACCACTCATCAACGTCAATGGCAGCTTCAAGCTCTCTTCTAAAGTTGGATCAGATTCAGGGGAAAGGGAGAGGTTTAGTTGCAGCTCAGAATCTGAAAGCCGGCCAAATCGTTCCCCCTCTTCTTCTTCTTCTTCTTACTGTGACCACTGTTTCAGATCAGCCTCGCCACCTTCTTCAACCCCAACACAACACAGTGTCGTTACTTCATATCTATGCCCATCTTGTTCCAGCCACCATTTCTGCAGCCAGAAATGCCCCTCTTTTGCTCTCAAATCCTCTCACTCTCCATGGCTACGTCATGCTCTATCTTGTCTTCGAGACTCTGGTTCAGAGCTTCTTCGTCAATCCCACGAACTTGAAGTCCAAGCTCGTTTCTTTGTGGTTGTTTATAACCTTTCCCTTCTTTCCTCCTCAAGTATTCAGATCATGCTCTCTCTTATGGGAACCCCAGATGACGCCATTGTTAAAGCTTCAAGCTTTCTTTGAAAAGACCAAATAACCTCTACCATTTTAATTTAATCAAAATAATTAAATAATGACAGATTTATACGGAAGCGACTTCCTTTAATAGCACCCCGGATCCTTGCCACCGATCCGTTCACAAATTGTCACATAAAATCCGAATCACTTGGTACAAAATATTGAACCAACATCACAAGGCCCAGAAGTTCTTATTGGCCTTCCCAAAATACAATGCATTATG
>JANTPZ010084055.1:0-16335 GCA_025593235.1 Vachellia pachyceras
CCAAACTGGATGAATAATCAATCGACGTCGTCCTCTCCGTCCTCGCAGCGTTTCACTTTTACAGAAGACATGGGCTGACGCGTTTTGGGTCGTCGTTTGGGCTTTTTGTTTTTATTTAATTCACAGCCAAATTTTTGGGCCTGGGCTTAGTTTCTGAAAAGCGAATTTGGGCCTCCGTTTCATTTCAAATAATTTTGTTGTGCAATCTGTTACTGGACTTAGAAAAATCTCAGCAAAATACCTTTAAAATATTAAAACGATAATTGAATAATTCCAATATTATTCTATTGGTGCAAAAAAAGATCCCAATATTTACTAATTCCAAATCAGATATGGAATTTTAGAATGGTGCTAATCTACCTACATGCCCTTCTCCTCTTCACTTTGTTCTTCTTCCCTCTCCCTCCCTTGGTACCTTTTCCCTTTGCCTCTTCCTCCTCCAGTGCTCTTCCAATCCTCCGTTGTTGCCTCCCCTCCTCCCCCTTCAACAGTGTCTTTAATTGAAGCAAATATACTGTCGGAACTAGAGAGGCAAGCTCTAGGATGACCCAGGGCAAACCTCTACTTCCTTCAAGCAGAAAGGGGAAGCCTAAGGTCTTTTCGCTCTTCTTCTCACTCTTTTTGAAAGTCGTCACGGTCGAATCTGTCACGGTTGGTGACGGCTCAGCTGGGGATCTAGTGGTTCCTAGACGAGCATTTCGTGGTCCGCCTAAGGAGTCGCGTCTGAGGGGCCTGGAATATTGCGATTTTTTTGTTGGGGGGTGGAGCGGAAGGAGGATGCCATCGGAGAACATGAGGTTGGGTTGAGAGAAAGACAGGTTCCGGATCATCCAGAACTCATTCGGGGGAATTGCAAACATTGCTTCTTCATCTTCCACTACTGGATAGAGAAGGAGATTGAGGTTGGGGGGTTTTATGTTTTGTTGGTATCCATGGAGATTTTAGAACTTTTTTTTTTCAGCCAACTCATATGACAAAGCAACTGCAGGTGAAATGCTTTTGCATATTCCAAGGTTAACAGAACAGTACTGAGCAGTTGATTATCATCAACGACCGTCCTTCTTGGAGATCCTAAAACTACTCAAGAAGAGAAAAGAAAATAATGGGTGAGTATGGAGTAGAATTGAGAGAATAGAGAGAATTGAGTGAGTTGAGAGAATAAGGTAAAGTGTGTGAGAGAAATACAAAAGTTAGTGTATTTCATCTCTTCAGTTTCAAATAAAAGTTTCCTTTCATTGAAGTTTCTCCTTATTTATTCAAGCTTCCTATCAAATATTTCAAGGGTCTATCACTTAATTCCCAACAAGTGATATCAGAGCAAGTTCTATGGGAGCAGCTGGGCTGTTCATGTGTGGTCGCTATAGCTCGGGTATTTCGATGGAAGGCCGTTGAAGCCAAGATTATCTCAAGATTCTGCCGATGCGTAGTCTAGGACTGTGAAGTGTTTTGGTCTGAGATTTGACTTACTTGGTGCTGGGGCATCCAAGTCATCATGGCAGAGATGGCACCAATGACCATAAATATTGAAAAGTTAAATCAAAATAATTATAAGACTTGGTCTACTTGTATGAAATTTTACTTGCTTGGGCAAGAACTTTGGAATGTTGTTAGTGGTAGTAATACCACACAACCAACAAGTCCTAAAAAACTCAACAAGTGGAAGGTGAAGGCTGGAAAGGCAATGTTTGTCTCATCAGTGACCATTGAAGACGATTTTCTTCAACATATACAAGATACAAAGAAGCCGAAGGAACCTCGAGACATACTCGGGACACTTTTCACAAGAGAAAAAAATGTGAAACTCCAAAGGTTGGAAAACGAGTTAATGTGAGTTTCTCAACATGATATGCCGGTGAGTTAGTATTTTAGAAAAGTAAAATCTCAATGTGATGAGATCTCAAAATTAGATCCGGAGAGAAAGATATTTGAAAAGAGAATGCGGCGGATTATAATTCACAGTCTACGACCGGAATTTAATGGTCTTATCGCTGCTATTAACGGTTAAGCCACATAACCAACTTTAGTTGAGTTGGAGAATTTTTGGCCAATCA
The DNA here is from genome assembly GCA_025593235.1 of Vachellia pachyceras. Taxonomy (NCBI): domain Eukaryota; kingdom Viridiplantae; phylum Streptophyta; class Magnoliopsida; order Fabales; family Fabaceae; genus Vachellia; species Vachellia pachyceras. Next base: position 2,052 of record JANTPZ010084055.1, read on the forward strand.
AAAAGAGTTGGCCAAGCAAATGGCATGAGTCTCTATTAAGAATGATAAGAAGATTCTCTATGCAAAAATGGGAGTTTCTCATAATAAAGGATGTCACTCTACGGGATCCTGATAAGGAGGGGATAAAAGAAAGAGGCCAAATAATTGGTAACAGAGACAGGATAAAGGAGCTTCATAGTAAGGGGGAGCACGTCAAGATCAAGATAGACTTAATGAGAAGAAGAGCTTCCAGAAGAATGGACAGTGCTACAACTGTGGAAGAAATGTCACTTTGCTCGTGATTGCTGGTTTAAGAAAGTTGAAGGAAATGTCATCACCTCCAGTCATAGGAATAACGGTAAGAAGAATGGGACTTCCAAGCATCATGCGTCGTTGAAGAAGAAATACCATTTGAAGATCCTCAAGAAAAAGTTGAGATAATAGCTCCTTGTGTCATAGAACCAAAGGAGACAACACTTCTAACGGTGAGTGATAAATTGATCGATTATGAAAATGATTGGATTATAGATTCAGGTTGCTCCAATCATATGACTGGAGACTGGAAGAAATTATCAAGCACGACGGAATACAAAGAGAAGAGAATGGTGGTGACCGTTGATAATACTAAGTTGCCAATTACACATGTCGGTAAGACCGAGATAGTACCTCGCTACAATCCTCATCCAGTACAGTTAGATAATGTAAATCATGTGATTGATATGAAGAAGAATTTGCTTTCCATAGCTCAGATCATTGATTCAAGAAAGTATGTACTGTTCGGGCCAAAAGACGTCAAGATTTACAAAAGTTTGAAGGTGATCGAGACACCGGTTATGGAAGGGCCACGGCGTGAGTCAATATACGTAATGTAAGCAGAAGCAGCATATGTGGATAAGATGAGGAAGAATGAGACTGCAGATCTATGGCATGGACGTCTAGGACATGTTAGCTATACTAAGCTCAAGGTGATGATGAAGAAATCACTGTTGAAAGGTCTCCCTCAGTTGGAAGTATGAGATGACATTATATTTGCTGGTTGCCAGTACGGTAAGGCACATCAACTTCCTTATGATGATTCAAAATTTCAATCACATATGCCACTTCAATTTATTTGGGCCAATAAAGCAAGCATCGGTTAGTGGTTATCGATACATGATTATCTTCATCGATGATTATTCTAGATACGTCTGGGCTTTCTTCATGAAAGAAAAATTTGAAGCTTTAGAAAAGTTTAAAGAATTCAAGATGGTGGCCAAAAGTGAGACAGGGCAGAAAGTTCAATGCCTACGGACTGATAACGGAGGTGAATATACCTCATATGAGTTCTATAATTTTTTGAGGGAAAGTAAGATACGATGTCAACTAAGATGTCCCTACACACCACAACAAAATGGAGTTGCTGAAAGAAAGAATTAGCATTTAGCAGAGATGTGTAGGAGCATGCTTCATACGAAGAATGTTCCAGCAAGATTCTTGGCATAATGTATGAAAATTGCTGCCTATGTGACAAATAGATTGCCTCAAGCAAGACTCAAGTTTATTTCACCAATTGAGAAGCTGTGGAAGATTAAGCCCACGGTAAGTCATCTCTGAGTATTTGGATGTGTATGCTGTGTTTATTCCTGATCATCAATGAAGCAAGTTTGAGAAGAAGGCAGTGCGATGCATATTCGTGGGCTATGGCAATGAACGAAAATGATGGAGGTGTTGTGATCCAATAATTGGGCGATGCTACGTCTCAAGGAATGTGGCATTTGATGAAGCATCTTCATGGTGGTCATCACAGGAGGTTACTCTACCAGATTCTCAAGAATTATAAGAAGAATTAAAAAGGAATGTACAAGAACAACAAGGGACTAAGAACCAGCAAGCTAGTCCTAAAGCTAAAAGTCCATGGCATACAAGAGTGCATCACTCATCCTAGAGAAGGAAGAGACAAGTCAACATGAAGAAGATGAAGAAGACGAAGATCAATCACGACCATTACGAAAATCAACATGAGTACGTAAACCAAATCCCAAATATGCTAATGCAGCTTTAGTTGAAGATGTTCGAGAGCCAAGTACATATGAAGATGTTGTAAAGCATAAGAAGTGGAGGCAAGCCATGGAAGAAGAAATCCATGCTCTAAAGCAAAATGAGACATGGGAGTCGGTGCCTAATGTGAAATATATAAAACCCATATCGTGTTTATAAGTTAAAGGCAAAGCCTGATGGGTCAATTGACAGGTACAAGCAAGGTTGGTGGTAGATATGTTCACTAAATCACTTGAAGGAGTGAAGGTTGAAGCTTTTATGAAGCAATGCAGAATGACAAAAGATTGAGAGAGTAGTTGTTGAGGAGGAGTATTAAATAATCAACAACTCTCTCTAGAATGTTTTGGAATATCATGGAAGGTTCTAGAATTTTTAAAAGGTTCAAGAATGTCGTAGAAGCCTCTAGAAGATTCTGAAATATTGTGGAAACCCCTGGAAGACTCTGGAATGTTGTGGAAGCCTCTGAAAGGTTTTGGAAGATTGTGGAAACTTATGGAGTGTTCCAGAAGCTTATGGATTATGTTTCTAGAATAGCATAGAAAGTTCTAGAATATGTATGATATTTCTAGATTTATATAGAATTCTCTAGATGCAAAATGTAATCCGTAGGATTAAAATGATCTCCACCGTTCATTAAGGAGGTGGAAGAGTATAAATATGAGATGTGTGGGTGAGTATGGAGTAGAATTGAGTAGAAGTAAGAGAATTGAGAGAATAGAGTGAATTGAGTGAGTTGAGAGAATAAGGTAAAGTGTGTGAGTGAGGAACTTGAGTGTGTGAGAGAAATACAAAAGTTAGTGTATTTCATCTCTTCAGTTTTAAATAAAAATTTTCTTTCATTGAAGTTCCTCCTTCTTTATTCAAACTTCCTGTCAAATACTTTAAGGGTCTACCACTTAAATCCTAACAACCTTCAGAGTATCCCTAGAAATTTTTCTCTTCATAAATTCTCCAATGGCTTGTTAAGATCAAGGAATATATAAACTACCTACACATCGCCAAACTAGTACTTTTTGCCTTCATGCATGTCAACGAGTATTAATGAGACACAACATTCAGAGGATTTATTTGCCATGGATCACCATTCCTTAGGTACTTGCCTCCTCTGCTGATGTGAGGTTTGTGAATAGAACCGGTCAACAAACACAACAGAGGCAAGGCAAGACATCTCCAAGGCGGCCTCTATGTTCAACAAATATATATATATATATAATGCATCTCCAAGGCCAAGGTTTAATTCACCTCTTTATAATGAAATAAAAATATAGGGCGAGGGTCATATATATGTGAAGTGATGACTGATGAGTGAGCGACGCGGGAGTTAGAGCTGTCAAAATGGAGGGAAGGGGAGAGAGTAGGCTTTCAACTATTAGGGGAGAGACACTAAAAGTAGAGGGAATGAAATGGAGGTCATATTTTGACAAAACTTGCAAATCCCAATTTGATATATGGAGAGTGATTTGGAATTTGTGAAGTTGGGTCATTGAATTGGGTTTTTGACATTTTGAAGGTATTCTATTGGGATTCTCCCTAAATAAAATTCTTTTATTTATTTTACTTTAGTCCTTTAATATCATAATTAATTACAGTATGATTTTCTGTAATTTGTTTTTAATCTTTATGTATACTGTGTCATATAATGTATATGATAGTTCTTGAATAACTAGTAATAAAACTGATATGGTTCTTAAAGAACTAATTGTTTTATTTTGTGGGTAGAAAATATATTTACAGGATCCATACTTGATGGGGGGATTGTTGGAATACAATCGTAAATCATGTTGGATGATGTCCATCCCTATACTTTCTAATAAATCTCAATTAATCTCCCAAAGTAATGTAATATTAAGATTTTAATTTAAATTGACATGTGTTTTAGTAAATTAGAAATTTAATTATGCGAATAAATTCATTGTTGGTATGATTTGCTTGATTGCCCAAGTCACAAATCCAATTTAATGAATTATTTGACATTATTTATTAGTTAATTAAAACTCTAAAAGAGTCAAAAGTGTTTATCTCAACAAATATTGAGTACTTATTTAAACCTCAACTTAAGTAAGGGCATGTTAGTTTGACCCTCTTGGTGTATGATGAATGCATGAGTTTCTACATTGGGTGAAAGATAAAAAGATAAAGCTTCAAAAGAGCTATATTATCATTTATTATTTATGAAATAAAACCTATGATTGATACAATATTTCATATGAATTATTAAACTGGAAAGGTGAATAATATGACATGAAAGCCATAAGTTTATCAATGATTGGGAATAATATTACAGTGAACATGGAGTTTATATATGTATTATTTAGCATGACTACTTAAATCATCCCATATCATAATGATGTAAAACATGATATAAAATGTATTTCGACATTCAATATAGAACAAGAAGAATCTTTATAAATGGCAAGAATTTTTATATGCTTCTTGTTCTCAAAAGAACAAAATATTATGAGAATATCACTTGTCGTGATTGAAGTAAAATACGTATAGATTTGTACTGTATTAAATATATATGAGTCTATCTAGACACAATATATACTACTTTTACAAATAAGAGATGCATCTATAGAATGATTATGTTGGTGTTTATGATTAACTTGCAACTTGAAGTTTACAAATTGTTCAAATTACATTTAGTGCATTGGTCATAGATATGCGACCAATATAATTTTTGTTGAAATTGCATGTGATTGTTTCTTGAGTTTGCAATGATTATATGCTTAGTAAAATCATATTTATCAAAGCCTCTCTGAATAACCAGATCAAAACTTATAAGAACAAAATTCTCATTTCAGTGTTGAGAAGCTTGATTTTTTTCTTTTTATGTATTGCCTAACATAAGCGAATCATGCCAACAATGTGTTATTAATTCTTCCATTATAATTGGCTTTTGGTCAAGAGCTAGATTTTTTCCATATCAAAATCTTGATTGCACAATATATGTCCTTATTAATTCACCACAATGCACATAGATGGGTATTTAACTAAAGTTGAAATTAAATGTTTGGTAAATGTTCTTGTTTCTTATTTGTTTCTAAATGACACAAAATTATGCTTGTATAGAGAACTAATGGATTAGTAATGCATGATTAGTTATTTGTTATTTGACAAAGTTTTCCCAACATGAATGATGGAAAATAAGTAGCTAGAAAAGAGATGCATAGAATGCATTTTCACAATCAAATCTACATCATCATATAACCGTGTGAACCAGAAGTTCATTAAACATTGCATTTATAACATATTGTAAAATATCTACTAGATGTAATTACTCACATAGAAGAGAATTTTCAAATCTCATATTTCAATTGAAAAGCTCTAAGTAGTATAATGAAAGTGAGAAGCATGAAGGAATCATGATAGAATGATTGATTCCAGAAGAAAGACAAAATAAGTAAATAAACAAGATTATCATATTATGGAGGCAAGATATAATTATTTGTAAAATCTTAGAAGGGGTTTAGGTACCTAACAAAATTAAAGAGATCCCTAAAGGATAAAACATATGCATAGATTTAAACATAAACATATGAAAATCCCTTAAGGTTAAATTTGCCAGAAGTATATGGTCAAAATATATGAAACTTCCTAAAGGATAAAGTTGCAAGAATCAAATAGTTCCATTAAAATATCTGTATGGATTAAAGAAATCAGGGTTTAGATGATATAATTGACTCAATGAATATTCGTTGAAAGAAGGATATATAACATTCACTATGCACATGATGTAATTGTACTTTATGTGGCTTAAATACCATTGTAGCTCTTGAAAAACTTGTATTAAAATTCTTGAAGAGTTTGCAAAAGTGGTAAATTGCTTAAGAAAGAATTTGAAGTGATGGACTTTGAAAGAACAAATTTTGTCTTGTAGTGAAAATTAAATATTTTAAAGAAAGAATTAGTATATCAAGAAATTTGTGGACAAAGGTTTCAAATGTTTTTTTAATAAATAAATCACATCTATTTGATCTGAAAGTACAATGTCTTTAGACCTTAAGAAGGTGATGATGAAATATTTGGTTTAGAAGTGCCAAGTTTTAGTACACAATTGTATGCTTATATGTCTTGCTAACCACATAAAACCTGATATATCATTTACCAATAAGCATGATAGAGTTCTTCCCCGGTATGAAAACATTGTGATAGCACTACTACAAAATGTACTTTTTACACCCTATTTTTAACCCAACTGGCGCCCTTTCTAAGGGGAGCGTGTATGTGAGGGGAGTAGAAAGTTGGGGTCTACTGCGCCCTATATCATGTGAGAAATATAGGGCGCCGTAGGGTACCACTTACGGCGCCCTATATTGCAATATAGGGCGTCGTAAGTATATTTTTTTAAAAAAAAATGTTCTGTTCTTCTCGGCGATACGGAGCGGAGATGTACGCAATACGGAGCATGATCAGGGCACAGTTCTTCTCGGCGATCATACCCCTGAGCTGCCTTGCTAGTTCAAACTGAGATCTGAAGTCTATGTCCACTACTAGCCTCTCGCTTCCACCATTCTCACCTTCTTCTTCATTCATCAATACTTCGATAAACTCGTACTCACCTGTTACCCAACAAACAAAAAGCTGAGATTTTTATGCACGGAAGGTTGAGAGAGAGGGAGGGAGAAGAAAGACCCACCTGTTGGACAACCTAAGGAAGTGGACCAGGATGTTTGACAGAGAGAAGCATGAAGGCCATTGATTTTGAGGTTCTTGACAAGCCACTTCCTCAGACTGGTGCTTCTCTTAGTATCTCTTCTTATTCCCTTCACGTACTTCAAAACATGCTACAGAACCTTAGCCTTGGACGGTGTCTCGCTCCTAAGAACATCCTAAATTCACAAAATTAGCAAAGGATCAAGCACCACAAGACACGTACATCCCGGAGAAACATTAAAACCTCAGAATTCATTGAGAAGAACTTGCAGAATAAGATAATGGGTTCGATGGCTCCACGCGAGGCAGTTCGATGAAGAAGAATTCGTGGGGGAAGGGGATTCTGATTCCATGAAATCTCATCCATGAAATTCGGTCCGATCATGGTCGCCGAGGGTCTATCTGCTGCGCGCGTATGTGTGCGTGAGAGGGAGCGAAAACTGCGGGGAAAAGAGAGACGATGAGAGAGGGAAAGGGTAAGAAGGGAAGAGCGAGAAATGGTGGTGCTGTAATTATTATTATGGTTTGAATGGTTTTATGAGGGGGTGCCCATATCGGAGCGCCATGTCCGAAATGATGAGGCCAGCGCATGGAACCGCGTGGGATGTCACGGTAAAGACGAGAAAGGGAGAGAGAGAGAAAGGTGATTTTGAAATAGAAGGCGCCCTTTTGGGCGCCAAAGACACCCTTTTGGCGCCCTACATCAGAATAGGGCGTCAAAGAGTGCCTTTTGGCGCCCTATATTTAATATAAGGCGCATAAAGGTCCGTCTCCTTTCTTACAATATCAAAAATGCCACCGCCTTCATTTTTTACTCCCTTTTTTTAAAAAAAGGACGCAAATTTCAGTAGTAAAAATTATACTTTATAGTAGTGTTTTGGCACCCTATATGGTAAATAGGGTGCCATAAGTTCAACTTTTGGCGCCCTATATCCATATAGGGCGCCGAAAGTGACTTTTGGCGTCCTATTTCTCATATAGGGCGTCGAAAATTCATCGTCTTCATTTTTTATTCCCTATTTTTAAAAACGGACGTGAATTTCAGGCACCAAAACTATACTCTGTAGTAGTGTGGAATTGGATGTTGTCGGTAGATCACAGTTTGATTCACATGTCAATATATCACAAATATGCTATTGTCTCATGATCCTAAAAATGACCATTAAATTAATATCTAGCAAATATATTTTAATGAAAGTCTAGCATATATATTCACCAATTTGCTTATGGAATAATATTTGAAAAGTTTGCTCGTGTATGAGATTTTGCCGACACAAAGATCTCAACTGACATGATCAAGAGGAGGAGTCAATACACGCTATACTTTATTCCTTTTATCTTAGTTTCATCCCATTGGGTTTTCATAGAAAACTTTTTAATGGGGCAGCATATGAGGTTTAATGAGGCAGCATATGAGGTTTATCTACAAAAGTTATACTCCTTTTCTTCTACTTGATTTTTGTCCCACTAGAATTTTCTTAGTTTAAGTTTTTAATGAGGTGCACGATTAATCATGGACATTCAAATAGCAGTGTTATGAATACTATGTGGGTGTTCATATCTCTCCATTATCCCCCATGATCTCCTATATCTCTTTATTATCTCTTATAATTACGAAATTGATTTACTTTCATATTGTAAAAATATGACAATAAATAGAAGGGATTCGTAATGTGCTTTAACACCTAATATAGTGAATACGAACGATTTTATTTTCTCTTATTTATCCTTGATTCTGTAACATGAGGAATTTTTTTATCAGTTGAATTTATCCTTATTATATAAATTTGTGTGCGTATCAAAAGGCCTAATGGTAAAACACCAAACTTATTTTTATTTTTAATAATTATAAATTATAGTTGAAAATAATTTTATAATAAGAAATAGTGAAGATAATATGAATACTAAATTATGAATAATAACGATATAAAATTTAGAAATAATTATATATAGGGAGAATCCCATTAAAATACGGTTGAAATCTATACACCAACGACCTCCCTACTTTACCTCAATCGTGTCAAAACATATAACCTCTCTTGAAATTAAAAGTTACCTAAGATAGATTGCCAGCTGCTTTTTAGATTTTATATGTCATTTATTTAAAGGTAAAGCTGCACCCAGCACTTTGAAAATTTTTTTGGAGGTGCACCCAACAACTCGAAAAAATTTAGAGATAAAATTTTGCCCCTAAAATAATAAAAAGGAACAATTCCACCATTTATATAACAATCTCTTTAACACCATTATCTCATGACAATTGTGAATTATTTTTATTAATGATAGGCATTGTTCATTGTCTTCTTCCTGCCAATCAAAAGAGTGTGTTTGGAAATCCGTTAGAAGTAAGGAGTGCACGGATTCCAAGAAGAATTTACGGAATTCAAAAAGAATTTACAGATTTCGAGATGGTTTTTATGGATTTCGAGATGGTTTTTACGAATTTCGAGATGGTTTTGTCTTGGCTTGCGTGTACAGTTGGGAAGAAGTTCTTCCCAAACATGTAATGCGCTCATTCTCACATTAGCCTTTTGCATCATGTGGCTACCCATCACTTCCATATCCTCACCATAACAGAAATTGCGTGAATTAATAGATGAAAACAAAACAAATTGGCTGCATAGATATGCTGTATATGTAACTATAGGACATAATAGGAGAGAGAGAAAATAAACATAGGCGAGAGAAGTCGATAAATGGAATTGTGTTCCAGCGAGATGAGGTGGCAGGGACTACAGAAACAAAAAGCTTATCTGATCCAAATTTGGTGCAAGCATAAGGTGTTAAATTTGAAGAGGTTGATTCCTGGAAGAAGAAGATGAACAATGCCAGTCATTAAAAAAATTATTTGCAACTGTAATAGGAGATAACGATGTTAAAGGGACTGTTAAATGATAGGTGAAATTGCTCAATTTTAATTATTTTATAGGTAAAATTGTACCTATAAATTTTTCGGGGTGTTGGGTAATTAAATGTGAATCACTCTAAACAAGTTTCTAAGCACTGTTGGTAACTAAATATGAATCATTTTAAATGGGGTTTGGATTTTGATTGGCTACATAGAAAGGAATTCTCTATTATTTTATGGGTAAAATCGCACCTCTAAATTTTTCTGTGTGCTGGGTAATTAAATGTGAATCACTCTAAAAGTCTCTGGAGGTTACAACTTACAATACTATCTCATGAAATTGGTTACCTTATATTTAGTTCCTATATGCTCTCCTCTTTTTAAACAAAGTGGGTATATGACAATACCCATACTTTCTTATTGGAAAAAATGATATGCAAATCTCAATAGTTCAACCTTATTTTTAATCAGGTTTCTATAATTTTTTATCAAGTTTTTATAATTTCACGTAAGGTTGCCATAGTTTTTTTATAATCAAATTATAGTTTCACTCTATTTATAATTAGGTTCCTGTATTTTCAAGTGATTGATTAAAAAATATAGAGGACCTAACTAAAAATTAGTTAAAATTATAGAGACTTGCACATTAATTTTCCATTTATTTTTTATTTATACCCCGATTAAAATGGATTTATGCCGTAATCCACTAACGAACTAACTAATTATAACCCAACTCTCATCTTCTTAAAATGTGAAGTCACACTAACTTCTTATGTAGAAAAGTGAAAGAAGTCGGTCTTTCATCAAAACGAATTCTTATATTTTTAATACAAGTAGTAGGTAAATAATTTTCACAGTGTGTGGCATTATTAGCATTTTAATTCCTTTTTTGCCCTATTTAGGTCAAATAAAGGCCTAATTTATTAGATAGTGAATTTATCCTCTGGATCGAAAAGTTCTAGAAGTAGAACCTTAATTACATGTAGTCAATGTCCCAATGTTCTACGTAAAGTAATTTGATTGGTTCCTATATATTATATATACTCATGCGAATGATGAAATAATCAATGCTTAACTAAATCTATGTATTTATTTATTTATTTTTGTTTGGTATATATTCGCGGTCGGTAAGAATTATTAGCTTTATATAATAATACATGAAATTTACGACCAATTCAATCTTTTGACTTCACCTACAACATTTTTTGTACAGCAAACGAAAGGGTACTGCGTGCTTATATATTCAGCACAAGAAGAAGAAGCTGGTCCAAGCTAGAACATCATAAATCAACAGAGCCATCGGCCAGTCGGGCGACTTGAGATCACATGGAGATGGCTAAGTTATCGAACATGGCGGTTCTTGTGGTGGCTGCTTTTGTCGCAATTTTCCTACATGGCACGAAAGCAGAAGATTTCACGGTGGGCAACTCCACCGGGTGGACGAATAATCCTTCCGGTGGCGCTTCTTTCTACTCCAACTGGGCAGCAGATTTAACATTCAGAGAAAACGATGTTCTAGGTAAATGAGAAAAATCTCATCTTTTATGTCTCTTTTCCAAACTACATCTTGCTCAAAGTATGTCAGGATGTTAAATTTGTGTAAGCAGATTTGACCTGAGAAGAGAATATAAAGAAATTTCACATTATAGAGTTGGGCTAAAACACTCATTAAAGTGTCTGCTTAAGTTTTGAGTTAAGGTGTGGTGTTGACGGAGCTCACATGTTTAAAAACACACATGTTGATTAACAGATCTATCTAGCGATCTTCCTTATTCTCTCTTGCTTTTGTTTGCAGTTTTTAACTTCGCCACAGGAAGCCATGATGTAGCCGTACTTACTCAAGCCAACTTTGACAATTGCAACGTGACTGACCCGATTGAATTGATCACCACTGGACCGGCTAGAGTGACTCTGAACCGAACCGGCGAGTTCTACTTTGCTTGTGCTTTCCCAGGTCACTGTAATAGTGGTCAAAAGCTAAGCATTAATGTCTCATCAGGCTCTTCTTCTTCCCCTTCACCTGCCGGAGCTCCTGGATCATCACCTACGTCACCCTCCGGCGAACAATCTCCTCCACCGTCCTCAGCCACCTCTCTGGCTATCACTTTCTCTCTTCTCCTCGCAACCATTTGCCTGAACTTGTTCCTTCATTTCTAGATATACAGATATTGTCATCGTTACAGGGAGAGGCTAGGGTTAATTTTCTGTGTTTTACTCATATTTCTGGGGTTCATTTTGTATTGGTGGAATAAAATTGTGTGTTACTTTGTATTATTTTGGTTCAGATGTAGTGCGGTTGTTCGTTGCTGAACTAGTTTGTTTGGTGTACGTATTATAATAATATATAATATTGCGTTGAAAGAATAATAAAGGATTGTATATACCATGGTGGAGTAGGCCAATTTTCGAATTTATTTTTCCCATTTATTATTAGTTATTAAAAAATGGTGATTAAACTAATTAGCCAATGTTTAATTTTAGTGATTTGGTTAAGATAAATTAATAGACCACGTATACAATAATATGCATGTCAAGTTCATGTATAGGGGATTTGTGACTTTTTAAAGTCATGGCTTTCTTTCGGTGTTTACACGTTGCATGGTTCATAGAATATGCATTAGGATGTCGTCACACAAAAGAAAGACGTAACACTAATTAATTAAATAATTTCTTTGACTTTTAATACAAGATCAATTTTAATAAAAAAATTGAACTACAAAATGAATTTTATATTAAGAATCGAATGGAGTATTGTTGAGGTATATATGGGCTAAAGATATTGATTCAACATTCAATCAGGTCTATCATAATTAAACAACTAATCATAATTAAATTAATATGTTTTGAATTATATGTTAAAATACTACAAATACAAAGAAAACAATAATATTTCTTTTAAATACCTAATTTAACTAACTAACTATATATATATATATATATATATATAAACTAGTTATGCAACTTCCGAGAACAGAGGTTGAGTGGTTGAGAGGTTGAGAGAAGCTGAGAGCCCTATAGCGATTGGATATATCATATATCATATAAAAAACTTTAATAAATTGTGTATCTTTAACGCATCTAAAGTTGTTGGGATGGGGCAAATGAACATTTCCCAAGTGCCAACAAATTAATACAACAGTTCACATTTTCTTTTACAAAAAAATTTTTGGTGAGTTCAATCTCATGACTCATTAAAGTCATTGTATTTTTTCCAGATCCAGAGAACACTGACAGAATGCCTTACATTTGATCCACCAACAAGGTTTTTAGCAACCGCATTTAATCTTGCAACCTTATGGGCTACAAATCTATTTCTCACCAATTAGACTGGCGTGTTGTGCACCTTTTTCTCAAGTCAATAGACTCATGGAGGTAATTTTTTTTATTATCCACCCGATTTATCGAAGTTTTGCCTTAATACATCCAGATTCAACTTACGTCATACTCCTGGCTGTGATGGATGAGTCTCCCAATAAGAATTTCTACGATTCAAGACCCAATATTTAAGGTTGACGTACAAAAACAATTATTGCAGACCATTCTAATATAATATGTTCCAATCATTTTGGGTTAATCATTTTCGACTAGTTTCGTCGGGGTTTGGATGATGATATTTTAAATGCTAATTTATGACGAGTTTTGAATGAATCAGACTAAAACATTTATTTGTTTTCGTTTAAAAAAAATCAGTTGACTGTATCCAGTTAATTTTTGTTAGAAAAATTATTTTTAAGAAAATTAAATATGTAAAGATTCTCCTCAAAGAATAATATATATCACCCCAATTATAGTGTGGCCCCTTTATTAGCTTCATTGTATCTTCGGTGGAAAACCCAACAAAACCTAAAACTTTATGTTAAACAGTTAATATGTCAATGGGGGCTAGAGACAGCAATACCACTTGGTGTCAAGAATCTTATACCTCTCTTCTTTCCAAGTAACCTTCAACATCCTCATTCATATGCATCATTTTCATCTTCAAGCATGGTTGACTGCTGAGACTCGTTAGAGAAAACAATACTTGTGCTTTCAGATGATGCCAATAAAGGAAAGTTATCCTTAAGGCAAGTATTATCATCAGTATCCTGTATTCTAGCTAGTAGTAGTCTTTCTGACTAAACCTTGTTGGCCTCATCAAATCTGTGTGTTTGGGATGGCGTTGAGCCATCCAAAAGCTACTTTTGAATCTCAAAACCTACTTTTGGGAATGAAGGTATGCTTGGCTGTGCGTTAAACCCATATGCCTTTCACCCTAAAAGCTCATTCTTGCAGAAAGAGATAGAAGTTGCTTCTGGGAGCACTGGGCTTGGGCATGCTTTTGATCTGTGGAGTCCACAGAGGTGAGAGTGATGAGAAAGCAAGAGAAATCAAATGTTTACAGCTCTCCCTGTAATCAAGGTATGTGAACTCGGACCGGACCGGTCGAGTCAAGCCGGAGACCGGCGACTCGGTCAGCAATCCGGTTCGAGTTGGGGGTTGAACCCGGGTCATGGCGACACGGTTCAACTCGGACCAACTCGCCATGACTCGGTAATAACTCGGTTGACCCGCCGAGTTGGAGGGTCGACCGAGTTACTTTAAAAAAAACAAGAAGAAAATGGGTGGACGGTGTCAAAGGATCAAGCATTTGGATGACAAGATGTGCTTGAAGGAGGAGGTGTTTGTTAGGATAAAGGTGGTTGGGTAAGGGCTGACGGATTCAGATCTGGTGATGGGTTGGGATACGGTGGCTGCTGGGGAGGGGAAAGAAAGAGAGATGAAGGA
>JANTPZ010084058.1:0-20915 GCA_025593235.1 Vachellia pachyceras
GGGTAAAACCCGTATTACGGCTCTACCTGGAACCACTCTCCATCTTCAAAACTATTGTTATCTTGATAACCCTGCAACTGCAAGCTATTCCCATTGCTACACTCTCTCCCTGCAGGAATTTCTGTGGCAGCATTCCCATAAGCTACCCATTTGGCCTCGACGATGGTTGTGGGGCGCCCCAGTTCAGGCACATGTTTACTGCACCAATGACTTGTTCTTTCAAACGCCTTCAGGTGCGTACAAGGTTCAATCCATTGACTACAACAAGAAATCTGTGGTAATCTATGACCCTGCAATGTCTACCTGCTCCATTCTTCAGCCTCACCATGACTTCGTCATGATGGATGTTCAGTCAGCCATAATTCCACCGTCACAGGACACTGTTTTCGCACTCCTTAATTGCTCTATCGACTCCCCTGTTCTCAACCATTATAAGTACCTCTGCTTCAACTTCTCAGGTCACTCCTGCGACGAGCTCTATGGGTCCTACAATGCCTTTCAGGTGTTTCACCTGTTGACGAATAGCTCACCACCTTGTTGTTTTACAAGTTACAACAACACGGTGAAGTTTATGAGCATGAACACATTGGACTGTACACATTATACTTCACTGTTTAACATAGATGGCCTGAAGGGTATTGGCCCTCTGGACTGGGTTTATGGGATCAAGCTGTCTTTTAGTGTGCCAGATACTGGCTGCGAGAGATGCAGGAAGTCTGGTGGTGCGTGTGGGTTTGATACTGATACTGAAGGTCTACTCTGCCTCTGCTCTAGTACCACAAATTCTACTATGGAATGTGGTGAGTAAGCTGTGTGAACTTTGAACACGTGTGGCATTATCAGATTTTTAAGGTGCTTTGATTTGAATGGCACGGTACTAGCTTAGTGTGTGTTTTTGCAATATCAGCCGCAGGTACAGGTAGCATGATGGCAAGTGGAGAGAGCAATGCTCCAAGGGTACTTTACCAATTAGCAATGACTCTTGGATCGTTACTTTACATGGTAATGAGGCTCATTTAAGAGTTTGAACTTTAATTATCCCTCGCTCTTATTGTTGGTAGGCTTTCTGTGTTTATTGGTTTGTGATATGCTTCTTTGAGAACCCAGAATCCAGAATGGCAATGACAATAATAGAGTTGGCAAGTTCTTGCGTGGCAGACAAAAAAAAAAAAAAAAAAGACTGCCAAAAACGGTCACACATGCAACTTCGTGTGGCATCCTGCACAATGAGCATGAGATTTGCTCCTTTCTTTGGCATATGTCAAATTCTCTAATAGGTAAACTGGATTTTACCCGTCGAAACTGGCGTTTTTAATAGAAGAAATAGGACATTAACATCAAAATATGACCAAATATTTTTTTTTGGGGAGAATGTTTACACATGCAACCAGAATTGCTTTTGTTTTGAACCGTCTAGCTAGCTAGTGATTTCGCTTTTTTCGGAAGAAATTGGATCCCTCCCTTATGGAAGCATCACCGAGCTTTGTTATTGGCATCCAAATTAGCTTCCCAAGCCTTAATTCAGTTATGGAGGTCAGTTTTGTACCCTTCAAATTTTTGGCGAACTTGGAATTCAAATTCAAATTCATGAGATTACTTCGTGTAAGGTGGCTGGACGATGAGCATTTGAGAGGTAATGGCGGCGATCGATATTCAAGTCACAGCAAAAATTAGACTTCAAGAGTTAAAATAATCACTTTTTTATATAATATTTTAAAAGAGGGGTCAAGTCACTTACGTTCAATCAACCACTATTCATTAATTAATTTTAAGTTTTTAACAGGCAAGCAGTGACAACAATAAGATTAAATGCATGAATTCGTTGGGAGAATAATTTTACATAAATCGGGATAAGTATGAGAGAGGATTTTTATTTCGATTTATGTACAATATGATTTGGAAATGGTTCCCAAACAAGTACTAATTCATTACTTATCAAAATCATCATTCCTCCTTAAATTACTTGACAGTAATTGTGTTCCCTTAGGAAGTGATGATTTGATATGGCTGGCTCAACACAGCATTTTGTCCCTAAAAAGGGATTTTATTAACAATCCCTTGATGTTTTAAATATTATTTTCAGTGTTAGTCCTTGGAATAGTTCTTACGGTCACTCCTCCTCGTTTTTAAGGTTGCTTTAAGCCGACAGGACAGCCGGTAACACTCACCGTTAGGCTTATTTGGATTAGCATTTAAAAAATACGTTTACATAAATCTAAATAAAATTATTTATATATTTATTATATAGACTATAAATTATTTTAAAAAAACAGTTTATATTACGAATTTAAACGGTACAATGAAGCTAACTAGGTTGAATTATATTTGTTTTCAACCAATGTATTGCTTTCTCAATTTCTTGGAATCCCCACAACTACGGAGCATGCTTGGTTAGACCCCAATTTTATTTAAACAGAAATAAATTACAGTTTAAGAATTAAAAAACAAAGAAGCAGAATATAGATACAACATAATTAAACAGACCTTGACCAGTACTCTCGATCCGGCGCTCCTCTTGCACCTTTCCATTCTTCCATGCTCTCATCAACTAAGAAAACAAATTAAAGAGAAAAGAAAATAGAAGGGATATAAATATATATATAATCAACCAGAACTGTTAATCGTATAATCAAAACAAAATAGAACATTCAAAGAGAGAATGTAAAAGTAAATGCAAACAACGCAATCAACGACTTCTAATTTTAAAGGTGATAGTTAGTGGTTAGTGGAAAGATTATTTTAATAATGAATATAAGACATTAACTCACTTTACATCTCACATTATATTGTTCTCCTGAAGGGAAAATCCTTGGAAAGCATCTCTTAGAAATTCTGATACCCTATTTATTGTCGTAAACAAGAGAAATGACGTGTAGGTATAAAAAATTGTTAGAAATAGTGTTGGTAAGTCTATTGGATTTCATAAATTGATAGAAAAAATGAAATTGTCCTTAAGTTGTCAGAAGCTATCATTGCATTTTATAGAGTTGTTAATACGTTACAAAAAATTGTTAACCAATTCAACGAAACAATAAAGGCACATGAGTGGAAAAGCTGTCAATAGTATATGAGCACCTGTCATTCTCTTTGAAAATGTTGCCAGTATGCTAGAAAAGATTGTTATTTACTGCGAGTGAAACAATATAGGCACCAAATGGAGATATTGTTAAAAGTATAAAATAAATTGTTATTATGTTTGAAGAAGTTGTCAATGCATTACAAAAAGTTGTCATCCAACTCAACAGAGCAATAGAGGTGTCTAAATGAAAAAAAAGTCAATAGTAAAAAAACTCGTGCCAATTCCTTTGTAAAAGTTGTTAATATAATTGAACTTTTTTTTTCAGAACTCAATAAAAAAACATAAAAATATTCTCATAAGCGTAACATAAGTTGTCATTGTCATGTGACCAAGTTTTCAATATACTATGGAACTGAGATCAAACAGTGCAAAGAGTACATATCTGAAGTCGTATTGCATGCGGAAGCTCAGGTCTCGCAGTACCAACAGAAGGTACAAGCACATTAAGATAACATTCTTCCAACGACTGTTATGGGTCTAATTTTGTTGAGAACACCGGTAATTTTTTCTAATCCAAGCAGTAAATTTCATCTATTCGGTATGCTTGCCTGACCCTCGCTTTTGCTTCCGCTTCCTTAATAGTACAAAAGCCTGGAGTCCATGTTTCGTGAAGTGAAAAAAGAAATGTCAAATTTAACATCAACGGCACCGTTGGAGAAGGTCGAGAAAAGCTCAATGAGGCCAAGAGGTTCAAGCTCACCATTCAGATGCATTTCAAATCTTGTTCATCAGATGAATCAGGAGAAAGATCAGGAATTGTACGTGGCAAAGCTCCGAGTGGAGGAACTAGAAGCACTAGCAGCTAGCCGGCAGAAGGAGGTCTGATCTGTTCTCCCTCCTGTCACTATCATTGCATAGCTTCTTGAAGACCAAATTTCCATATAATCTCCTTACGGAGATGATAAGAATTATAATTATAAATGATTTAACAAAAAAAAGGAAAGAAAATGAAGTTTTGATACAAAAGTTTAATGATTCCATTGAAGTTCTCTTGAGGGTCACTTGAATCATAAGTAGTTAAATTGTTTTTAGCATGTAGAGTTACGTGTCCAGATTCTATAACACTCAATTCGGATGTGCTGCATAGCATTTGAAGATAGAATCTTTGAATGCGGTTAAAAGGAAATTGCTCATTATGTGTTGATTATATTTAATATCTATCAGGTATACCTCTTACAAACAAGGCTGGCTGCTACGGAAAGCATGACTCATGATGTCATTCGGGAACTCCTAGGTGTCAAAATGGACATCTTTTGGCTTCATCTTTTATAAAACGAGCTTTTTTTTGTTTGCAGCCCCCCCCCCAACTCCCTCCCTCCCTCCCTCCCTCCCTTACCCTATTGCTTCTTGCTTACTTTAGACCTTGGTAGACCAAAACAGATTCTGAAATTAGTGGAAGAGGCTCATAGCTTAAGAGAGGAGTTATTTGCTAAGGTTCACAACCAAAGTCTGCTGACTGATGAACTGATTGAAGAAAGAGAGAGGTTAGTATAATAAAAATTGTTTTAATAATACGTTGCTCATGTACATGTGATGCTGTCTGATTGCCTTTTATCTGGAATAGTTATGATTGTCCGAGTATCTTTGTCAAATGTTTTAGCTACTATCAACCATATATGGGAGCATTTGGAAGAGTTTCCTCTTATATATTATCTAAAGGGAGCTCTGACATTAATCATTCACTTGAGAGCCGCTTCCAAGTCATGAATCAATATCACCAAGTAATAGAGAAGCTTCCTTCTGTTTGAATTATGTGTTCATTCTATTATCTGAGTTAAGAGTACAAGTATAGGTCATACTGGTTCCAGAATTTCTTTTCCATAATTCTAAATTCATCCTCATGTCACTCAGCTGCAAATTGGAGTTGAGAAGTATAGATGTAGATATAATTGCTTCTGAAATAGCCATACAGAGACTCCAAGAGAGAGATCAGTTGCTTTCAGCACAGAGGGAAATGTTGAAGGTGGGAAATATCACATATTTCAAAACTTCTCAATAGCAGTATCTGCCCATTAATAAATATTAATTTATGTCATATGGTGAAGCAACGTTTATGAATTCTCGCTGCCTTCTTTTGTAGATGGATAAAATCAGCCTCATGAAGAAGGTTGCAGAACTGGATGACATGGTGAAAACTCGTTCTGCAGCAACGAGAGATAACCAACTTGTCCAACAGACATCAAAGATGAAGGCATGCTAGCTTATCATTTTATGCTGCAACAGTTGCTTCGCAGTTCTTCTCACTCGTGCGCCCTCCGTTTTCTCGTTTACAGGATAGGAGCTCTGAAAAATTGGGTAGTGCTGAGATCACCAGGAGGCTGTTACAATATGAACGGCTTCTTTCTCGTGAGAATGGCAAGCATGTTCAGCATTGTAACCACACGGCCAGACCACCAGCTTAGAACATAGAAGCAAACCGACACCTACTTTGCTGTGTTTTGCATGAAAATGATTGCTGTTGGTTTAAACCGGCTTATGAATCAGCTTGTTTCAACCGACTTGGCAGGTTTGTGTTGATGCAAGCACCATTATGTAAAGCAGTTGATTTTGAACATATGATTCTCTCGCCTACTAAAGAGTGGGTTCCAACTCTCAAGAGTGATGCGGCAATTCATGGAAAGGTACACGCTTAAATTCGATCCCAAGCATGTAATGTATATACATGCCTATGGCCTTCAAGGTTGACCATTCCATTCGTTTCCTTGGCAGAATTCTACCATGGGGATGTAAGGAGAACGTTTAGTAGAAGGACCTAAAGAATATCTATTTACAGGAAACGGGGGCAAAAATATTCATTTACATTCCCCCCCCCCCGGGTCCTTTTTACCATTATTCATCTCCTACCTTTCTCTCTGACTTAACTTTCATAGGAACCATGTGAGATGTTACACTAGCTTATTAAATCAATTCATACCTGTGGTCCTGTAGGACTTCATTCGAAAATAAATAAAGAGGCGCAACAACGGTATTTCTCTTTAAGAGGCCAATTAAAGTACCGCTAACTGCTTCGCCCATCGCCAATCTGCTCAATATCACACCCAGGCAGCGAAACAGGTTCAATGCCTCAGACTTGTAAACATAAAACTCAACCAATTCGTGGGACTGGTACACCACAAAGATTGTCCGGCGAAAGAGAATCTGATAGAAAATTACCTTGAGATTCTCAAATTTCATGACCAGCCTCCCTCATGTACTGATCATGTGTCTCAGGGTGGCATACCATGGACTCAACTCTTGCCAGAGCCTTCTTATGGAACGCGTTTGACGGTCATCAGAGAATAAAAAAGAAGAAATGTGTTATGTGTCCGTTCCGTTTATGGGCATGGCATGGGCGTGAGCTTGTTTGGATAGTCCGTTGGGAGAATGATCACAGATTCCAAAGTAAATATGTGAAAAAATTTTTATCTCGATAAGCGCATGAATGGATTTTGGGGAGGCAAACAGCCTCTCCAAACAAGCCCGTGGTTGGTTGGCGACGGGGATATCACACCACAATTCACCTACCTACCCCATTATCCCCTTCATTACTCTCTCCACACTTAGTCCACACAACATTTGAATTTTGCACTTCCCCCCACAAAAGCCTCAACATATGTACTGCATCTTCTATACACCGATTTCTCAAAATTTCAAACAATCCTGATTCTCTCTCTTCTTAAGAGTTAAACCCAAATTCTGGGCAAACTTCAATTCAAGTGAAAATGCATTAAATACTGCATCAGTGCAATGAGCTAGTGTGAAATCTGCCCTCATGCCAAATGCGGTAATGCCTAATAAGTAAGCGTGCAATCTCAAATCTGGCGTGTCACCACAGCGACGACGCAAATAAATAAATCAATGCAACTCCGTGTTGTTGGTGTGGCAGAGCTGTGTGTTACCCGCGGTGTACGCAAAAAAAAAAACAAAAGAAAAATATCTCCACCCACCGACACCTCCTAATCCTCAAACGGATCGGATCAATCTAAGAAGTTAATCTCAGCCGTTGCTGCGGAAGTGGACGAATGCAGCTTGGGGTTGCGCCTGCACTCCATCCCTGCCCTATAAAATGCATGCCCACTGCCTCCACACTCGCACCGCTTGAGCAGTCCCGAGGAAAGGGGTTACTTCTGTCCAATCAGCCTGCTCCTATCTCTTTCGGGACTCCACTCTTCCCGCATCTCTGCCGCCGCTTCTTCTTCGCGAGGTACTTTGCCTGCTCTCTCATTCAAGTGGACTAACTCTTGTCCTCCTATGCTTCCAAGAGTTCCTAGTCTGTAACGTGAAGCTTGATATGAATATTTTAAGTAACTCCTTATCATGGATTTCGCAATTAACTTTTGGATTTCATGTGATTATGGGATTTTTCATTCTTATTTTTTATCACCATGGTCGATCTTAGTTGTCAGCATGCTAACTAAGTTGTATTAGCCATCTTTTGGTCTGTCAATTGAAATTTGGACTCCATTTGGTGCAATTTTCACCATACATAGATGACTACTCTGCTCTTGCGGAGAGATTTTCTGTATGCTCACAGATCTGCCCAAACATGTATGTTAATTGCAGTTTCTCTTACTAGCAAGTTAAGATTCGGGACATTACTCTTGTTGCTTTGATTTATCATCTAGCGTGTTCTGTCACGAATTTTGAGATGGCTTTTTGGCAAATTCTTGAATGGGTAGCTTTTGTGCTGGACTTCTGGTAGATTTGGCACGTGGATGGTGACCTTGGGCTCAATTAGCATCTTGTGAATATAATTTTTGTTTGGTTTAATTCAAAGCCGTAATTCTGTTTGCTAATGTTTATGCGTGATGGCTATGTCTTGTGTGATCGATTTTCTACAGCTACAGCGATGGAGAGTTTTCTATTCACATCCGAATCGGTGAACGAGGGGCACCCAGACAAGCTCTGTGACCAGATCTCTGATGCGGTGCTTGATGCCTGCCTGGAACAGGACCCAGATAGCAAAGTTGCCTGTGAAACTTGCACCAAGACCAACATGGTAATGGTCTTTGGAGAGATCACAACTAAAGCCGATGTAGACTATGAGAAAATTGTTCGTGACACCTGCAGGAACATTGGGTTTGTTTCGGATGACGTTGGTCTTGATGCTGACAACTGCAAGGTTCTCGTCAACATTGAGCAACAGAGTCCCGACATTGCCCAGGGTGTGCATGGCCATCTGAGCAAAAGACCCGAAGAAATTGGTGCGGGTGACCAGGGTCACATGTTCGGCTATGCCACTGATGAGACCCCTGAATTGATGCCCTTGAGCCATGTTCTTGCAACCAAGCTTGGTGCTCGTCTAACTGAGGTGCGCAAGAATGGAACGTGCCCCTGGTTGAGGCCTGATGGCAAGACCCAAGTCACCGTTGAGTATTACAATGACAAGGGCGCCATGGTTCCCATTCGTGTCCACACCGTTCTTATCTCTACCCAGCACGATGAGACTGTGACTAACGATGGGATAGCAGCTGACCTCAAAGAGCATGTCATCAAGCCTGTGATTCCTGAGAAGTACCTTGATGAGAAGACAATTTTCCACCTCAACCCTTCTGGTCGTTTTGTGATCGGCGGCCCTCACGGTGATGCTGGTCTCACTGGGCGTAAGATCATTATTGACACTTACGGTGGATGGGGTGCACATGGTGGCGGTGCCTTCTCCGGGAAGGACCCAACCAAGGTTGACAGGAGTGGAGCTTACATCGTGAGGCAAGCTGCAAAGAGCATTGTTGCCAATGGACTTGCTAGGAGGTGCATTGTGCAAGTGTCGTATGCTATTGGTGTGCCTGAACCTCTGTCTGTGTTTGTGGACACATATGGTACTGGAAAGATTCCAGACAAGGAGATCCTGAAGATTGTGAAGGAGAACTTCGACTTCAGGCCGGGCATGATCTCCATTAACCTTGACCTCAAGAGGGGTGGCAAAGGCAGGTTCTTGAAGACTGCTGCCTATGGACATTTCGGCAGAGATGACCCCGACTTCACATGGGAGGTGGTCAAGCCCCTTAAATGGGACAAGGCTGCGGCTTGAATCGTTTCCTTGCCTGCCAGGCCTCCGTGCTATTTGATTTGATTTTTCACCTTCACTGTCCCTCGCCCTTTCCTTTCTGATGATTTTCTCCCGGAGTTCTTGCATTGTGTTCGTCCAAAACGTATTTTTTTTCCCATAGTCATTAACCATATGCTCAATATATGTAATAATCATCTCAAGTTGAAGCAAGTATACGATTTTATATGATTTTTTAAATGAATTTATATGCGTCTTCCTATTTAATTTCTAGGTACACTAGGCTAACAAATTGTAATTAACGGAGGAAAGAAATGAACGAGACGCAGGTAACGCGAGGTTACAAATTTATGATATTGACGTTTGATTTAATTTATTGTAACTTTTTCAAATGGGGTGTTCAGAAATAACCTGTTCTGAATACTAAGAATTAAACCCATGTAAGGGCGATCGTAGGGTAGATGGTGTTATAGAGGGGAGCACTGTTGGCCAAATTCTACGGCTGGAAATAGGACGAAAAGACAGCATTGCCTCAAATTAATGCGCTAGTTTACATGTATGTTTTTAATAAAGGTAATTACGTTACATGTGACATTAAACATGAACATTTTTTAATGAGAATTCAGTCAGTGATTCAAGTAGATAGGAATGCAAACGTAATGGGTTCAGTCTATTTTTTTTGGTTTGCATCAGGGTATCTCCACAATCAGAAGCCATGGGACTAATCCCCCTTCTCACTATCAGCGTACTAAGTAGTAGAGGGTTAACTAAGTGATTTGTTTCATTCATATGAGTCAGGGATTGAACCCCGAGTCTATTGATAAAGCCCCCACAATACCTACACACAGAGCCGAAAGCCCATTGATAGCCCATTATGGATTGCTAGCAGTCGAGGACCAATTGACCGCTGACATATTTGAGCATGCATGCTTCACATCACAACATGCTCCATATTTTGAAACTCCATAGCCAAAAGAAAAACTTCGTTCTACCATCACCAACATACATGGATCCCGTAGCACTATGTTATTTTTTTTTACCTAGTATAAAAAATGTGATATTCATTTTAGTTGCCATAAATTTCTAGTCGAGTCCCAAGAATGCATCCAACAAAATAGTTTGACTTATTCATTAAAGGACTCATATTCAGTTAAAAGGAAAAAAAATTTAGATCAAATCGTTTACATATATTAACTTAAATCCTCTAATCATACTTATTGTTTTGTTATTATTAGTCATTAAAATGCATATATACATTTGTAAATTTATTGATAAACTTGACTGAATGATACAAACAACTTAAATTGTGTCAGCAGCTAAATTTCACTTTGAATAGGGGTACTGGTCTGTCTGCCTCTCACAAATTACGTGGATAAACTAATCTCGTTTGCGTACTTGCCAAGTTGAACAACCCAATCATTCATGGGTTGCTATGAGATTGATTGATGATGGGTTAGGCTTTGTGATGAAGAGTAGGCAAAAAGAAAATCGAACTTTACGATATCTTCATAAATAAATTATAAAATCCAACTTTTTTTTTGCTCAGAATTTGTCTTCTTTGCTAAGCGAAATGAAAATATTCCCCGTTTGTGAACTCTAAATTTCCTGTATTATAAAAATAAAACCGAAGCATAACTTTTTGTTTTTAACCAAAGCATAGCTTTAATCATCTGCATGCAGAACCATGCTGTTGTTCTTGTCCCTGTCCGAGTGTCTTTTTCCCCCTTTTCATTTCTAACCATTTAAAAGATTTCAATTTTGGAGGTGATATTTTATAAACATTTTTGAAACTACGAATGAATGCAATAAACTGCATGTATTGTCGTAGTACAACATTAATCTACTTTCAATTTCGCATCCTCTTGCAATACTAAAATCATATATTTATAGTTTACCAACTGATGATAATAACCATGTATCATATCTTCAACACGTTCTCCATGTTCATCCTGGGAGAATACTGGAGCAGCAACTTCGCCTCAGCATCATAGTTCTCCCTGTACTTAAAAATTAAGGACCATGTGTAATCCAATTCCTTTTATCAGATTGCTTATACAGCATCAAAATCAAAATGGTCACTCTTTATGAGCTAATTAAATTATTAAAGACGGGTTGGCACCTTTTCTGCAAATTGACACCATTTGCAAGGTGCGAATGATATCTATTTTTATTTTTCTTTTAGAAACTCATCATCCTTGTCTTGTATCCAACGCAGTGATTTTACAATAAAGTTCTTCGGTCGTCTTGCTGAACAGCTCTTCTCCTACTGTAATGCCGCCTCTTGTTCCTAATACCACCCATTTTTAGTCGCTTCACTATCTTCATCCCGCTCTCTTTTGCTGATAATAAAAGTCACTGAAAGAAGCTTCCCAAAGCCAAGAAAGAAAGGTTACTCTGCAACTTTGAATTAAAAGAGGAAGCGTAAACCATAAAGCAAGGCAAAGAAACAGCGAGAAAGTAAACCGACTAGCCATGCTGGGATAGTTCTTTGAGGAAGAGTCAATTCCGCCGAGATCCTTGTCGTCACCATCTGTGCCCCGGGTGATTGGCCCGGCGAGGCTCATACATTTGGTCTATTCTCTGCAGCTCTCTTTAATTCCTTTGGACGGATCAGCGTTTATCAAATGCATAGACTTTTCAATCAAGAGGTTGACTACTGTAAATGGATTTAGAAGATTCTTCGCTGATCTTGGACGCCTCTGGATGCTGCTGCTACCGTCAAAATGCTTGAAAATCAAGCAAAATGCAAGTATGAGGAAACATATATATAGCCATGGTGCCGTGGTCACATGCTCCTTCAATCGGGTCCAGTGAGACCTAAAGGCCAGAACTATACTCATCACACCTAACGCCTTCTCGTCTTTTATGAGATCTTCTGTTGCGGGTGTGCGCGGTCCTGTGGTCAAGGCAGAGCAATGACAGATCTAGAAACGACGAGAAGGGCGCTTGGATTTTGTGACGGAAACTGAAGATGGAGCAATCTTGAATGTGTTAAATGACTTCTTAAGCCTTTTGTTCTCCACCGCAGACTTCGACGTTGGCTGGACTCATGGTTGTGGCTTGAACAGCCTTCCTATCGTCTGGTGATTTCACGGCGTCTTCTACGACGGCGATAATAATGAATCGAAGATGCGAGAAACCAGTCTTGTGAGAGATTGAAACGACGTCGTGTAGGAAGGTGCTATCTGTTTGGCAGACTCCAAGATTGGGCTTTACGTAGTGGAAAATCAAGAACACAGTGCACTTTTTCTGGTGCGTGTCATCCTTACGCAGGGCCACGCTAATCTTCTTTGCATAATTCCAATTTTATGGGATGTCCCCAAAGGGGTCGAACACGGTGCACTTTGATCGTGATGAACGAACCCATTTTGAATACTGTTGAAATGGGATATACAGGTTATCATTATCTGTGCAAGGCTTGTTTTGCCTTGCATTTAAAAATCTAAATTTTATGAGAAAAATTAAGTTATATTTTAAAATTTAGATTTTATTTAAATACTCATATTTTTTAAAATTTAAATTTTATAACAAAATCTAAAATTGAAACTTATGTTTAAAAAAATTATTTTTTTGTCAAATAACATATTTTCTATTATAATAAATTTTATTTTTCATATGCTTCTTACCTCTTTCTTTTTGCTTCGAACTTCGTTAAACCTATTCTCATCTTAATCACAATTACCTTTTTAAAAATTAATTTTTATTTCAAAATCCGTAAAAACTATTGTTTCGAAATCTATTTTTTAAAACCTAAATTTTACTTTGAATTCCGTAAATGTTATTCTCCACCAAACTTTTAAATGAGCCTATATATTGGTGGGGACTCCACTCAACGTTAAAACCTTATATGAATATAATCAACCAACTAATGATCTTAGTGACGTAACATATTTTTGGAAATTCCTTGGAAATCGTCACCATACCAAAAATAAATAAAGAAAGCTTTCAAATGAACCATGTGAAAAAGAGGAAAGAATAATGTGGAAGAGCTTGAAGATTGCTGTTCATGGATATTATCGACTGGGTAGGAGCAGGCGAAGAGGAATAAATTAAGAAGAATCAGGACTAGGGGTTGGGATGTTAATCGAAGATCATCCTCGTTGATAACGAGACTGTAGCATGTCTTTTTCACAATTTCATTTATCATTTATTCATTATTGAACAAAAAAGTAAACGTAGAGAAAATGACACAAATCAAATTACAATCGCTGGCGTATCCCGCTTTTTTGCGATCTACAGCGAACCGACTCTGCCCTTCCTGTTTCGTCACCCTTACAACGAACCAAGCCATACACCAACAGAACCTTCCCTTCTGAATTCGAACGATTCCTTTTTGCTTTTGCCTTTATTCTCACCCTCACCCTTCCTTCTTTCATCCCTTGAACTTTAGTCGCTCGCCTCTCCTGTCTATCCAGCAGAAGCTCAATCACCGAGTCTTCGTTAAGGTGACTTTTTTTGTGCCCCTCTGCTTTCGGTTTTGGCTCCTCAGGTTGTTGGTTCCGTTCCGGTTTATATTTGACTGGTTACTCCGTTCTGAGCGTTTATTTGGTTGTCTGGTCAATTATTTCTGGGTTTTAAGCAATAAAAAACATGTTTTTGAAACCTTCAATCAAGTCATGGATACGCCATCACTGAGAGCATTTCTTACATGAGTTTCTTCTGCCGTTGACTTCACTATTTGTATTCTAGGACTGATATGGCACTCTCGGTTTTTACTTTTATTATTTATTTCTTATCGAAAATGAGTGCCTAGTTCTGCTGAAAATAATCGCCATAATTTTTAATATCGATGCTATGGATTTTCCTCCAGATTGGAGGATCATGGGCCTTTTTAGCTGTTGCAAAAAAGGTGATGATCATCATCATCATCTGGCTGCCGATAATGGACCCTTCGTGCCAAAGCCAAGCTATTCCACTGGTAATCCACGACACACCATGATCCTTTGTTTCTAAAAGAATTTATTCTCTCACGTATCTGCACATAATCCATGCGCTTCTTGTTGTTTTTATTCTATTACGCGATGCAGGGATCACTGGTTATACTGGTAGACAATTTCCAACGACCGCTCCACAAACTGTTGATGTTCAGCCCATTGCTGTCCCTCCCATTTCGTTTGATGAAATGAAGTCCCTGACTGATAATTTTGGCTCAAAATCTTTCATCGGTGAGGGTGCATACGGGAAGGTATATCATGGTGTATTAAAGAACGGGCGTCACGTGGCCATTAAGAAGTTAGATTCCAACAGGCAACCAGAAAATGAATTTCTTGCTCAGGTTAGGTTTAAATGTGTCATGTTATTCTAATTACCTTTGCTGTGCAATTCTATGGTGTGATTTCGTGGATCATTTGTCCCCATTACCTTTGATTTGTCACTTCACAGGTCTCAATCGTATCGAGGATAAAGCATGAAAATGTTGTTGAGCTTCTGGGTTACTGTGGTGATGGTGCTTTCCGAGCCCTGGCCTACGAGTATGCTCCTAAAGGAACTCTTCATGACATTCTACACGGTCAGTTATATCATTCATTTCTCTCGCTGAGGAGATGCATTTTTCTTTTGCTCTTTGAATATCAGGTTAAACTGTTTATTTAGTCCTTAAAATTGCGTGATTTGTTATTTCTTATCCCTTAAGGCATGCACGTATGCATCCTTTTTTTTTTTACCACTGAAATTACAATAAGTAGCCAATAAAGCATTCTCTTTCTCAGTTTATGCAGATAACTGAAACATTCAAGCATACAGACAGTTGTAAAATCTGAAGTTTATAGTAACAAAGTCAATCAAAACGTGCAGCTTATAAATTTGTATGATATATATATATATATATATAGGACACAAAGGGGTGCAGGGTGCACAACCAGGTCCAATATTGTCATGGGCGCAAAGAGTCAAAATTGCAGTGGGGGCAGCTAGGGGACTTGAATATCTACATGAAAAGGCGGAGACTCATATCGTCCACCGTCATATCAAGTCCTGCAACGTACTAATTTTCGAAGATGATGTTGCAAAACTTTCTGATTTTGATTTGTCAAATCAAGCCCCTGATGCTGCTGCTCGTCTCCATTCTACCCGTGTTCTTGGAACCTTCGGTTATCATGCTCCAGAGTAAGCTGATTACTTTGAGCAGCATTAAATGACAACATTTTCTTGAGATTCTAATGGATTAACATTTTGGATGAAAGATATGCCATGACGGGCCAATTCACTTCAAAAAGTGATGTCTACAGTTTTGGAGTTATACTTCTAGAACTCCTAACCGGACGCAAACCTGTTGATCATACACTGCCGCGAGGGCAGCAGAGCCTTGTCAACTGGGTATAAAATTTCTATACTTTTTTTGAAACAGAATGATAATGTCTTTGTGATTTCCAAAACCCATACTTTAAACAAGATATTTTAAACTATAAACTCAAACACTCTATTTTTTTACATCATGGGCCTATCCAGGATCCTTACTTGGATTGAATGATTATTGTCCATTGGTGTGAATTAGGCAACGCCAAGACTGAGTGAGGACAAGGTGAAGCAGTGCGTGGATGTGAAATTAAGGGGAGAATACCCTCCAAAAGCAGTTGCAAAGGTAAACTATGTTGTATTTGTGGAGATGAAATATGTTTAAGATCAATGTTGGTGTTTAAAATTCACTATTATCTGTTTGTGACTGTGTGCGCGAAAGATGGCTGCTGTTGCTGCACTGTGTGTGCAATATGAAGCTGAGTTTCGGCCAAATATGAGCATCGTAGTGAAAGCTCTACAGCCTCTACTTTTTCCTCGCTCTTCCCTTCACACTAAGCAACCTCCCAAACTTGTAAATTCCCAAATCCTCTGATTCATCATGCAACCGATTGCCCTGTGACAAGTGGCCTCAAAGTGCTGTATTCCTGATTTTGGTTAGCATTCTGTAGATTGAGCTTTTGTAGGTTGGTGGCAAAGATGCAATCATAGTAAAGCTACTGGTTTTTACATGCTTAATGAAACTTCGTTAATATCTGTTAGTTCCTCTAACAAACATATAAGCTATTTTTTTCGTAGCTTTAGAAAATTTTTTATAGTGAAGTAACTCTTACTTCCAGCAGATTGTGTTCATATTTATTCAATCCATCTTACCTAAACCAGGAGAACTCCATTCAACAGAGGCAACCATTTATATGCATCGTTAATAATATTTTATAAGGAATGCGTGTACTTGAACAAGAATATATAGTTAAATTTTTTTTTCATTGGATTATCACTGTTAAGTTCTTCAGAGGGCTACATATGCGGAAGTTCTTCCGTACGACTGCGAGTTGTTAGGCAAATAACGTGGATGTCTACTTTGGAATGGCGTGGCCATTCAAATTGAAACAATAATAGCTTATAAATATAAATGTAAAAATCGCTACATGATTCTTTTGCCTCACCCATGTTTGTACGATGATATCTTCGTACACGTGCGCTTATTACCATTACTGTCCCCGAATTTTGCACGCAGTCTGGACACAAGGGTCACATAAAATACTACTATTGGCCTAGCAAGCTCTCAAATCAGCAATTCCAAATGCCACCATTGAGATCTCCAGGATCTCTATTTTTCGTCTCTGCTCTCTCCCATGGCTGTTTCCCATTTATACCTGGCTTCCTTTATCGTAGACAAATGAAAGCTTCTGAGGAGTACACTTTTACCCTGTCAAGAAAATAAAAATCCCAAACCCCCCTCCCCCCCTGAATTTGAGATTATCAGGAAAACTTAAAAGCTATTGCTGTCACCCATAAGAGAACAATGAGCGACGGTGGGGAATGCCTTCCCATCACTCCATGGCAATCTAAAATAGGGTTTGCCAAGCTTCTGGAGAAAATTTCTCCCGGAAAAAACCCCTTCACTGCAGTAAAAGACAGCCACCTCATACCCCCATCCTAATATGTAACGGAAACAAATGAAATCAGGTAAGAGACTGTACACACCACAAGTGCAATAGAGTTGTTTAATGCCCATATTCATGCAAAATCCTAGGTCCTAACATCTACAGCTACACTACAACACAGATATTTTAACCATCTACAGACCGACTACTCTTTGTTGTCAAATGTGGCTGGCACCACAACTCATAGCAACTAAAAGAATGCGAAAATTGTCCCTCAATCATGGAATTTGAACACCGCATGCTGCCTTGAACTTGTTGCTTCATTCTGCCATTGGCCCTGCAATCTGGATTGTCACTCTTTTTCTGTATCAGAAGTCTCCCTTTGGCTCTGCCCCTCTAAGTCTCCTGCCTGACTTCTTCGGCATCTTCGATCCTGAATTTCAGCCACAATATTTGCAACCATTTAGCTTCAAGAACTTCACCAGGCATCAATGATATGCATTACAAGCAGCCACGCAAAAGAAATGTAATTCTCAAAAACTGCCACCCCATGTGAAAACTTCAAACAGACGATATAAGAATCAGAAACCAAACCTCTCTTGGTATGGGATATTCCTCTGATTCAAGCATACGGACAACTTGGCTCATCGTTGGTCTTTTCTCAGCATCGGGATCAACACACCTCAAAGAAGTCAAAAGGGCTCGTTTAAGGGCACTTGTTGATGGCCTGGTCTCAATGTTGGGGTCAACTACCTCTTCAGATCGCCTACTCCCTACCATCATCTTGAGCCAATCTACCAAATTTACCTGAAACAACCATTCAAATAATATTAAGGAAAGCCTTCAGGGGAAAAAAATGGTATAATACAAGAGTCACAGAAAGCAACTAAGCAGAAAAAAGTTCAGACAGATTTTCTATGCACATGAAGTAGTGGGCGAAAGGTCTTTAGCAGCCCTGATCAGGTACTCAACAACGACTTAAAAGAAGCAATTACATGTCAGTGCCCTACTGATGACACACCTCAGCTGCTGGTCGACCATAATCCACTGGGTCCCTACCAGTAATTGCTTCAAGAAGCAACACTCCAAAGCTATATACATCACTCTTCTCATTTAGCAAGCCAGAATTGGCATATTCCGGAGCCACATATCTGAAAAATACAAAGCACATGTAAAAGGAAAATCATTGCTGAATTGGGAATTTGAATTTGCAGACAGTTTCTAATAAGATTTTATCAGACAGAAAACATCTTACCCAAAAGTGCCCATTACTCTAGTTGTAATATGACTTTTACCGGCGCCAAGCAACTTAGCGAGCCCAAAGTCAGATATTTTGGCATTAAAGTCATCATCAATTAGAATATTGCTTGATTTAATGTCCCGATGCACCACTTTAGGTTCAATAGCTTCATGCAAGTAAGCCAGCCTGCAGCATAAAATCTCAGATCTTTGAAGATAAAATTAGGTCATACTGTAGATGAATTTATTTAGGCAACAATGAGCATACGCTTTAGCAGTGCCTAGCAGAACTTTCATTCGTGCATCCCAAGTTAGATATCCATATTGCCGCATGGCTCCATGAAGCCATTGCTCTAAATTTCCATTGTTGACGTATTCATAAACCAGCAACCTGAAATTATATATTGGGTTTATCAAGAATAAATAACATTTTCAAATACAATTTTGCAGTTCAGATTTATCAGATACTTCTGATGGAGGCATTGAAAATATTGTGAGCATGTGGGGGTACGTCAATCAGTTCCTTAAATGAAGCAGAAAGCAAAGACATAATGTAATGTAGCTTGTAACCTGGAAGGTTAAAAAAAAATGCAGCCTGTATCCCAGACAAACTGCAGAAAAAATATGTGGTACCTGTGAGTCCCTTCAATGCAATAACCCAAAAGTCGAACCAAGTTTTTATGGCGCACATGACCAATAGCCTCAACCTCCACTCTAAATTCCTTTTCAGCCTGTCCTCTGCAAGATGAGCATTAACATTTATCTGTCAAACTTGCTGAATCTGCAGATAGTCTCAAAACAACTAAAATGATAAAGGAAATAGCTCAAAATTTTAAAAATAAAGGTGGCTCTGCTGTTTCCTACCAAAACTTACAAATTATTGAGTAGCTTCTTAACAGCCACTGGATTCCCATTCATTAGTTGACCACGATAAACAACTCCATATCCACCTTCACCAACAACATTGTCTCTTGAAAACCTGTTTGTTGCAAGTTCTAGGTCCCTTAATGTAAACCAGTAGCCCCAGCCAAGGTGAGAGAATTCAGGAAGACCAGACAATGGTGATGGGGCAGTGATAGGATGCAAAGACCTGTAAGCAGACATGGACATAGCACCACTTTCTTCGCCAGATTGAGAACCAGCAGCATCTTTCTCCATATGATTAAATGAACCTGATTGGCTGCTAGAGTCCCCCTTTTTTGTTTGGATCAAAACCTTCTCAGAATCCCTGTCCCTATATTTGTCACTCAGACTCGTAAAAGCACCATTCTGCAAATGGTTACTAGCTGAAACTTGATCAACTCTAATCTCTTTGATCTCTTCCGAAATTGATAACATATGTCTAAAGGGAACCTTGCCATTGACACTTTTGGACCTTTTCCTTGAAGTAAGACATATCAATACCACAAGAATTATCACAATGAACAAACCAACCGTTATCCCCATTAGAACCCACAATTTCAAACCAAAAACAAATGTTTTCTTGGACAGTCCTGAATTTAGACCCGATGCCATTGTGTTGATGTCAAATATCTGCAGGTTAAAACTTGAAAATTTAGAATGCAATCTGTGTCAAAAATAAAGCGTTCGCATAGATTGATGTAGAATGGGGAGAGATGGGGAGAGGAAGAAGAAACATCATATTCTATGAATCTCAAAACAAAAGTCTAAAGACATAGGGTTATAAAGGATTGAATAAAACATTTGTTAAAAACAAGGAAATAAAAGTGAGCGAGTGAGAGAGACAGGATTGAATGAAATGTGTTAATTTTTTTTTTTTTCAAATTAAGCTTGCTGAAAAAAAGAAAGAAAAGAAATAACCATAAACAAAAACAAAGCCCCTCACATTAAACCGTTGAGGCTTTGTTACATCTCATCACCAGGCTTGATAATGAAACTCACACATTCAACCTTGCAAATTTAAAGCAAGAAAAGGCTCAATATATCAACAGCCTAGATATCAAGGTCATAAGCGGTGGGCAGCAAAGACCGGGTTTTAATCCGCAAGCCGAGTTGAGGTTAAACAGAGCGTTATCTGCAGAAAGTGCGCAAAATGTATTGAAAACAAATCAAGCACATCTTTTTTGGCCACAATAAAACCGGAGTTGCGAAAAGGAAAATGCAATAATTTGACTTCAGACTTCACAGGAATATAGATCGTAAATAGCCAGAAGAACATTTTTTCTCTTTTAATAAATGATTTTATAGAACACATACAAACCCAACAAGCAAGAAAGACTGAAACTTTGTCCATTTGGTCATTGGGAAATTGAACAAGATGAAGAAAAAGGGTTTTTGCAGATGGATTCGGTTTCATATTAGCCAGCAAACCAAGTTGTTAAGATTGACAACAAAAACCGTCATTTCTTTACGTCTCCTTGAGATTCCCAGAAACTGGGCAGAGATTAAACAATAAGCATATTAGCATTAGGGAGAAAAATGAATCTTAACGTTTCAATACCTGTCGACGAGCCTAATGGCGTAATCCTGCAATGAAGCAACCGAAACACCAAATCTACTTAGTGGCAGCAATCTTCTCGGATGTCAACAGACCACAGTTGGGCCCCATTGTCGAAATCTTCCAATGTGTATATATATATTTCCTCAGTAAGTTTTCTCAATTCCATAAATGAAACCTTGTGTCCAATCTAAGATGACCCTTCACAAACCAACCCACCCCTTCTCCGCTAGACAACAGAGGTTAGCAGCGACGCACAGACCGTGCTGTGATGCTGGAGAGAATTGGAGAGCGCAAGAAGCACATCAGATT
>JANTPZ010084059.1:0-16394 GCA_025593235.1 Vachellia pachyceras
ACATCTTTGAACTGAAGAAGACCTAGATCACCGAGGTAGGAGACAGTAAGGTGAGCGGACTCCATGGGAATGATGAGCTGAACCAGCTGCATCGGCTCCGACCGGAAAAGGTCCATCGGCGGGCAACAACCTCCGCGCTGTGCGTCGCCCATCCTCGCTCTCTCCTTCCCGCAGATTCTCAAAAGAGATGGACTGATAGAGGATCAAGGACTTCCGATCTCAGTCTCAATGATTACCCCTGAGACGTCGTCCTCCCGTCTATACAGGCTTCCACGTCCCTTTCCTTCTTGTGATTTTATTTTATTTTATTTTTGTGTTTTTTGCCCCGGGAACTGCTTGAATTGTCAGGGACAGGATTACTGCTCGTCTTATTTTATTTTATTCTGTATGTTTAATTTCCAAACTTTATTTTATAGGTGAATACTTTTATTTAATTTTTTTAAATTTATATCATACTCCAATTTAATTCCTCAAATTTCAAAAGTATTTTTTAATCTTTTATTGTTAATACCATTTAACTTAATGATTCAATAAATTTAAATAGTAATTATATAATTAAAGGTTAATAAAACATTGTAAAACTTTAAAATATAAAAAAGATATATTCAATACTCAGTATATTTTAATATCATTTAATTATATAAAAATAATTGAATTAGGACAAAACTTATGGTTAGTATTTGATATTTACGAGTTCCCGTTAGCCACCCAATTATTTATAACAAATTAGCACTCAACCCCAAAACCACTATTACAATTTCTTCTTCCCTTTGCGTCAATTTCTTCTTCGTTTGCAATTTTAGATTTGACTCTCCTGCCAGCCATGTCCCTCAAAAACCTCCGCCGCTATTAGCCCCCTCCACCGCAATCGATGTTGGATCTTTCCTTTATCTCTCGATCTACATATGCATTTCAATCTCTCTATGCCACTCCTCGCCCATGGTCCTAGCTCCTCAACTTCTCTGTCTTCTCCCGCCGCTGCACCTACGACTTGCTGTTGGTATTGTCAACATCATAACAATAATACAAACTCAGGGGATTTTGCTCATATCCCATGCTCGGAGGTATTGTCAAGAGCAGATTGCATTAATTGATTCAGCATATAAGTAATTACAAATTAAAACCTCAAAAATTAATTTTAACAGTAAATGCGTAGCAAACATTGCAGGGGAAGGAGTGGTGGCCAGGGCATTGGCATTGGTGCGAGATAGTACCTTGGTAGATAGAAATGGGAGGAGATAGAACAGTGGTAGAGGAAAAGTGACGGAGTCAATGAAATAAGATTAGAAAGGGAAGGATCTGAAAATGCAACCAAAGAAGAAATTGATGCAAAGGGAAGAAGAAATTTTAACAGCAGTTAACCAGGGTTAAGTGTCGATGTGTTATAAATAATTAGGTGGTAATGTTTGATTGGTTAACTAGACCTAATGAACGACATAAGTTTTGTCCATTGAATTATTATTTCCTTTAAAATAAAACTAACTACGTCAACGATAAATAATCAAACATGTATTTTTTTTAAATATAAAGGATCAAACTGAAATCTGAGGAAGACTTAAAAACTAAATCTATACTTTAACCTTATATATACCGAAGATTATATGTTAATAAATTTATTTTGAGGTTTGAATTAAAAAAACGGGTCATTCTCAATTTAGTCTTTACCGTTTTTTGGGATTTTGATCCTTATGGTGAAATTCTATCATGGCATAATACAATTACTTCATAATTGAAGTGTATTTTTTTTAATTGTTAACATCTTTCGAATAACATTATACGGCTTCTTCCAAGTATTTTTTTATATGTTATGTTGATTAATTAATTATGCGAAAGTTTTTTGTTACTTTTATTGTTTCTATTATTATCATTATTGTCATTCCCTGGTGTATTGGGCCAATCATAGCCCAAATGGGATTTCCCACCAAATATTGTACCGATTTGGGACTTCTTCGCAACCTTCTCATTGATGAAACTTTTTTTTTTTTGATACAGATTAAGGGACAAAAATCCAAGAACTATGCTGAATCAATTACTTAACCTTCTCATTGATGAAACTTCGTTCACCTCCAAAACGATACAGAAGCTACCATTGATCCACCAGAACACTGAGACGTAATTGTTTGTCCGTTTGCTATCATTTTGCAAACACTGCTGTGCCCAAAAAAAATTGCAAACAGTACATAATCAATAAATACAGTATATGTACTCGATGAAGTGCCTGTTTGGATTAATGGTGTAAACCGCTTTTCTAATTTGATTTATGATGTATGAGATAAGTATAAGGGTTGAGTTTTATTAACGTAGTTCTCATGTAAACGGGCATGAAGTTAACTGCCTGTGGGTTAAAAGAAAAAGAAGAGGGTTATTCTTGGAGGGGCTAGCTTTAAATGTAATATAGCGATCCGTTGAGGCTTCATGAAAAGCTTTGACAATGATTTAACAGTTCAGGGTCGGCCCAATTCATACGCTCATTAATATGGATCCAAGTGAGATCTTTCCCCATTTTCCCTAATTTTCTTAATAAAATTAAGTGTGGAGGGGAGAGGAAATTTTAACAAGTGTTGTGAACTGTTCAGATAATTTATTAAAAAAACTACGTCATTTTTCATCTTTTCTTTTCTCATCCAAACAAGGGGGGAAAACTTTTTTCCCTTCATCCTTTTAGTTTTTTCTTCATCGTGTTCTCTGAATCCAAAGAATGTTATGGCTCGTTTGGTACGGTGGAATTGATTTTGATGGAAATAGAAATTGAGATAAAGATGAAAATAGAAAAGGAAATGAGGATAGAAATGGAGATGGAAATGGATTATAAAAAATTGTGGGGCCAAAAAATCAATTCAATGGAGGGTTACATCATGGAATTCATTTCTACCCATTTTGAATTCCATTTCCATTTCCACCCCCAATTCCACCATACCAAACATAGGAAATGAATTCCATTTCCAATTCCACCATACCAAACATGGCATTAGAGTGTTTGTTTGGTTCAGCATTTCCAAGGTCCAAACGTATGTTCAATATTTTTTCATAAAATGAGATAATCTTCTTATATTTATCTTGATTTGCATAAAAGTACTTCTCTACTGCGTTCTCAAACAAGCTCAAAGAAATATTACAAGATACAACAGTATCAGTCACAAAATCTAAAATAAAAATGTGTCAACTCAAATAATCTAGTCCTGGATATACTTGGTGAAAAAACATAGTGAAAAATAATAAATTAGTTAAAATAGTGTCCCTCACCTATAAATCTTGTAGCTGAGAATGAATGGAAGCCTGCATACAGTCTTGTGTTGGCCCTGATCATGTCTGCGCATACGGAACAATGGCTCGACAAATATTTGCTGTTTCTATATTGCCCCAATCAGGATGCTCATTCATGTTCTTTATTTTTCTATAAAAGAAAAATTACCCATTAACTTTTGACCAAACTTGACCACCAGTTTCTAGTCCTTCCGTGTTTGAGTGAAGTTCTAAACCAGCTATTCTCACCCCATGTTTTTTCCGGCCAAACTTC
The DNA here is from genome assembly GCA_025593235.1 of Vachellia pachyceras. Taxonomy (NCBI): domain Eukaryota; kingdom Viridiplantae; phylum Streptophyta; class Magnoliopsida; order Fabales; family Fabaceae; genus Vachellia; species Vachellia pachyceras. The sequence goes on from JANTPZ010084059.1 coordinate 3,518, forward strand.
GTCCCATGTTGAATAGACAGTTTCACGTTGTAGGGTAAATTAACTAACTGAAGTGACATTACAGATCAAATTGCATATATTAATTTACATATAAGATTCACATACATCGGTGACTGTGTGCTTTTGTTCACATCTAATTACGTGGGGAAAGCGAATAAGAACTCTGGTAATTAATTGAGAAAAAGAACTTTCTCTCTCTATATATATATATAGATACACACACAGTTTCTTCTCAGGAAGAGGACAACTACTTTGAAGCCGCGTCGTGAAATTCTCTGTTTTAAAGAGCTGGTTCAAGCATCTCTCTGTACGTAAAATTATATATATATATATATATCAGATCAGCATCTTCTGGAGGTTTGTTGTATATTGATTTTGATGAGTTAGAAGGCATTATAGCGTTCTTGCCATGCATGTTATTTTAGCTAGTTGGCATGGACATGGAATATTTCTAGACAATTTATTAAAAATCAAATATCCCAGATGAGAGAATGGAGAATATCAGGGATCAGGAGCCACTACAATGCGTGCTTATATAATGTAACGTTATTTCTCTTCTTCCTTTAATGTATGCGATGTGCTAAAAGTGATCTTTGTGGTGCTTGGTTAAACATTTTTACCCTTTAAAACTACATTCAACAGTGTTTTTTTCGTAAATCGAGATAATCTCCTTAACATATTTACCTCAACTTGTATGAAAGTATTTCTCTACCGCTTTTTCAGACAGATTGTTTAATAATTAGGTCTATTGTAATTTCCTTTGCACATCAAGCAATTTAAAAATTCTTTAATTGATTGCCATATTGTTTGTTTGTGTGGCCGGTGCGTGAAAAAGTGGATTATGTATAATAGTAGTAGACAGCTTTATTAGGTACGAAAGGATATATCCCATATTCCTTAATAAGGTCTAGTTTGTGTGTGTTTGTCTGTCTGTCTCTCTCTCATAAATATATATATATATATATAGACACGAGAGAATCGAGCAATATTCGTTATAGTTAGTGTTTGTGACTCTTTTTTGTTAAAAAACTTGGATGCATACTCTCCTTCTGTCTGCTATATTTTACTGGAGAAGTTAACTTTGATCTAAGTTCCATGAGATTCCTCTTCCTTCACCATTTAGATCTCTCTCTACAATCTACATCCGTGTGTGTGAGAGAGAGAGGGAGAGAAAGATACTAAACCGTGCATATATATCAAATCTGATAAGCTTTTAGGGTTTATATATTGGATTGTAACGCATGTTCAACAATGTTTTTCTGTAAAACAAAATAATCTCATTCACATATTTATCTCGATTTGGGTAAAAGTAATTCTTTGCTGCGTTCTCAAACGGGCATATTCAAATATAATTCGTAACATGTCTTATTAGTCAAGCTTCTTGGTATGCATGTACCTTCGGATGAAACTAACACTTCATAGTATGGCTTTGTTTGGTAAGCCATTTTGTCCAATGGGTGCGCTTACCGAGACAAAATTCCTCTCACATAAACTGTCTCGAAAGCTGTGTCTGTTTTTCCAACGGGCTATCCAAACGGAGCTGTGTGTTTGGGAATCCGTTGGAAGAATAATTTTATAGATTTTAAGTAAGTATGTGAAAGATTTTATAGCTAACACTTCACATTATGTGTAATAAGAGTTGAATGTGCAAATCAAACCTTTTCAAGTTTCTATTTCTCTCTGTTAAGTAGTACTACAGCTTTCTGGAAAAAAAAAAAGGTACTACAGCTTGGTGTTTATGGGTATTATTGAGATTTGAAACAAACAAAAGCTCATCACGGGGGGCATACAAATTTAAAGTATGGTGGTTCTTATCTGGAAACTTGGGAGTTGATGAAGGCCTATGGACACACAATGATAAAAGGCTATATCGACGCGTGTGCTTGTTCCACTTCAAGTCTTAAAGTATTCATACAAGTGGTCTTCAAATCTTGGTACTTGAACCAATGGACCCAACTTTTCGCTTCAAGGCTAGCAGACTGAAACTCGGCGAGAAACTATAATGATTCATATATATATATATAATAGCACTCAACAAAACAAGACAAATTGAGAAAAACCTACCTATAATTACGTACATCTTGCATTATATATATATATATTAGTGTATCAACTAGCTTAGCTAGCTACATGAGGGATGTGTTCTAGGTTTGCTATTTTACGTAATTGAGTTTTTCAACCACACTGTCCAGTCAGGTCAAAGACAAAAATCTTGCTCACTTTGCATCAATTATTTTGACTCATGAATCTGCGTCTGGTATATATCTTGACTACTACAGACTTCCCTCTTGAGCTTCAGCAAAAGTACCTTTAAAGTGTGATTATACGTCCCCTTGATTAAGGTTAAAATCTTCTTTTCAACGAAATTTACGTTTAAAAAAAGTAAATATGTGAGGTGAACGTTTTGATAAAAAGCCGCGATATCAATCAAATGGTGAAAATTTTGGAAAGCTAAGACATTTCAAAAAGCATTAGAGTGCAAAGCATTAGAGGCATCAAGCTCATATAAGTGAGATGATATATCTTTGCTCTTCATGGCAAGGCTTGAGATGAGTGCTATTCTTTACCTCCTTGTGTGTGGGCAAATTAATTCTATCATGAAAAAACAGTCATATATTGTATGAAACACAAGAAAAGTAGGAGCAACGAAAATCAAACTCTTAAAACATCTTCGACGACGACACAAGCGTTTGATTAGTAACATAAATAACCACCATAAATACATAATCTGTGTGGATGTGTGTTTTGGATACCTTGTAAATAAATCTTCAAGCTTATTATTGAAGACCCCAAAACTAAACTAGGAAGTCTTTGGTGGAGTAAAATATGATATAGCGGACCTAAAGGTTCCAAGTGAAAGAGGATAGGATGACGAAGAAGAAAAATGCTCAGCAGAAGAGGTTGAGATTACTAATGGAGTCACAGAGGTGGCAGCATCATGGGATTGAATCATTGAAGTGTCGATGAAATGGTCGGGCTGGTCATGATGGGGATGATGAATCAGATTCAGAGCGCCTTTGGAACTTTGGCCAAAGTTTTTATAGCAGAAGCTTTCAGGGCCTTGATCATAAAGAACACCGCCAAACACACGTCCTCCTATATTCACAGACGTTTGATATGCGTATTCATCGACCGTATCATCCTCAGAACGCACTCGAACGCACCGGAACACTGCCGCCGAACTCATCACAGAAGGAAGCTTATTCAATTCCTCTAATCCTGAAGCAGACAAGACACTGTTTCGTGTCAGAACAGCGATTATTTCTTTTCTTTTTTTTTTTGGCGACAAGAACAGCCATTATTTCTTCAGTAAACTAACAATGCTCTTGTTCGGATTGTTAGAGTTAAACGAAGATATAAATGATCGGATCCTATAAATGGTGTGCCATATGTGTATACCTGGATATGGATAGTGATGAGTGAGGGTTTGAGGGTGAGGTTGATGGTGAAGGTGACGGCTCCTACAGGTAGGGACCCAAGTGCTGTCGATATGAGTTAGGCAACGAAAGCCTTTGTTGTTACAGCAAGTTCTGCATCTCATGAATTCGCAACCTTTCTTTGCTTGGTTCCCACAGTCTTGGCACTTGCTCCCTCCTCTTCCTAATTTTCCTTCCCTTATCTCTCTCAGCATCTTTCACTTCCCTTTTCTCTTCTTCTTTCCTTTCTTTCTTGGCCTGTTTCTGTTTCAACTTTTGGTTGCTTGTCAGGTTGTCTCAGTGAAAGCTCTTATACAACAACAAACCAGACCCTCTCTCTCTGTTGAGAGATTAATATATGCTTTGAGAGTTTACATATATAATGAGCTCATCGCCATCGCAGGAGAATCGATTCTTCTGTGTGTTTCAAGATTCACCCAGTGTGCCTTGTATGAAGTTTATAAAAAGAAACGGATCGGACCTTATTCCCATAGCAATAATTAATTCAGGCATGACCACTTGCTTTTGCATTATTTTGGGGATCTTTAATAATTTCACCTGCTAAAAAGTACCGCAAGAAGAAAGGGTTTTATCTCTATGCACGAAAATGTAAAAGCATGTTTGGAGCAAAGTTTTGAGGTCCTAATAATAGCGTTGCTAAAATATGGTTTTGAAACCATACCAGTAGCTTCAAACGTGTATGAATAATTTTATAAGGGTAGGACCCTGTGTCATGTCCTATCTGTCTCTGCTTGGGCCTCTCTATTGTAAATTTGCAATCCGACCACACACACCCCTACTTTGATCCAAGCGTTATATATGATCACGGCCTGCGTGTCATAATTAATCTGATTTCTTTTTTTGACCTGATAATTAATCTGATTTCTAAACTTTATCTCTTGTTTATTTTATTTTTCAATCTGTCCAAAACAAATATAGATGACTCATATTTAACTTAATATTAATAACTAGCAATCGTTAAGAACTCAAGATATTGGTTGTGAAAAATATTGAATATGAAATGTGTTGACATATAATTGAAATAGTTCCAAAAAATAAAAAGATAAGAAGAACTTCCAACTATATTCTGCTCAATTAATCATTAATTTATGGATGCACATACTTGTTTCAATGCTCAACTAATGCCTATTCTAATTAAGGAGGTATGCGCATTTTTCCGATGCTTGGTTATCTTCAACAATATATCTACAGATAACGATTTCTTGTAACTTTCTTAAGTGAATCGTTGTTTTAATATGTTTAGAGAAGCGTCAAAAAGGGCTTGAGTATGCATTTAAGAGTTAAAAGGGAAAATGAATTGAAGACAGTAAGGGGATTGAAGAAAGAGAAGTCCATATTATAAGGGTCTTAAGCACAATTATTTGCCTAGTTTTGAGAAGGCTTCTGCACCAATTTCAATAATTCAACTCCCTCCTTATATTATGAGTCCGTAGATTTCAAACTATTTACTTTCAAAAGTGTAGTTCACAAGGTAGAGTGCAACGATATTTGGTTTCCACCACCTTTACACTTTTGTCCATTTTTCAAGTCACCCACTTTAATCTGTGTTCACTACGTAACTGGAAGGCGTTTTCCTTATAACGAAGGGAAAAGGCAGGGAAGGGCCCTGATACGGTTTTCCCAACAAACAAGCTAAACCTAAAATCTTTATAATATAAAGTTACATGCACTTTTTTTTTTTTTTGGGCTTTATCTGCCTCTTCAGAAGGATACCGCTCAGTGGTTGGGTGGCTAAAGCGTTGTAAAATCTAGCGTCTTCTTAACACAGAAGTAAGCCGTTACTTGAGGCGTGAAGCCAGCACATGGATCCACACAATTGTTGAAGTAGAATCCAGTTGGAAGTTTGAACTTACAGCAGGAGGAAAATTCAAAGGAATAAGACTCTCTGAAATGCTGGAATAGCCAGGAAGAAATTTAGATTTCTCAAGTTGGTCAATCCTGGTTTAAATCAGTGTCATCTACTTCCTATCAGATATCAGACTTTCCAACAATGTTTTCCATCTGACGATTATGGAATGCTTCTTTCCTAGAAGATAATCAAACAACTTCGAAAAGAAGCCTTAAATACTCTACTGTTAAAGGCCTTCTCAACCCCAACATAACTTCAAAAAACATGATCTGATTCAATTCGCAGAGTCAGCAGCAAAAACGAAGTGAAGATGAGAATTAATGACAATATAAAAAACCAATTTTCCATCTTCCTGGTTCAGCCAAACAAATCAGAGGCAGGGATATAAACCAGTGATTCCCCCACTATGAACAGAGTTATAGGCTTAAGAAGACAAAACAGAGTCATTTCCATTCAAACACCTTCATCTTTTGATTCAGGATGCCCATTTACTGTTAAATTTCTACAATCAGGTCAGAAGCATATCACGTTGACCCAAGAAATTGACCGAGCAACGTAAAAGGAAAAACTATTACATCAAATATGCAATTATATATACATAACAAATGGCATCCACATAAAAGAAAGACGCGCTTTCTTATCCTAAGGATCAATTACGTCTTATCCCTAATTCAAGACTCTTTCTTAAAAAGATGAGTCTCCAGATACCTAGTGCTTAACCGCTAATAACTGTGCTTAAGACCGAGCCCATGCTTGCCACGAACACACCCAGGCCTCACAAACAGATGAGGCGACCTCTTGGAATTGTTCATCTTCGAAAATGCCCTTTTCCCCAGTTTCCTCATCCTCTGCCTCCCAAATTTAGTGTTCACAGACCACGGAATAAGCTCATCGTCCAAATCGTAGCCATCATAATCATCCATATCCTCATAGTCATGCCCACCGAAACCACCCACATCACCATCACCAGATTGAGACCCATCGATCTCATCCTCAACATCATCAAAACGACGATCGTCGTTGCTATCGTCGGCCTGATCCTTCAGTTTTGGGGCATCGAAATGAGGAAGGTGATCACGAATGCCGTCGATCGGGCCTGTATCGGGAGAAACGGACCAAGAAATTGAAGAAACCCAAGAAGCAGTTTTCTTCTGGGGAACGCTGTCACCATGGCCATCATCTTCCTCTTCTTCTTCCCGTGCTTCCTCAGAATCCAGAACATTGATAAATTCCCACTGAGAGAGAAGTTCGTCGTTCACTTCCAAGAATTGAACTTCTTGGAGGAGAAGGAACTCAACAGAAGATGTGTTTTCCATGGGAAGTTGGTAACCTCTCTTTTCTATTTTTATCTATTTGAGATGCGAATTTGCCTGTGACATTTGTTGCTTGCCCTGATTTATAAAGGCGTTGATTGTGGGAGGAAGATGATGTGTCCCAAATAAAGGGAACGCAACCTTACGTGCTGAACCCAATAGGCAATTACCACGTGTAAGTTTATACCGATAAGCAACGCTCAGGTCAGGCCTCTCCGCTGGTTGGAAAAAAATTAAAAAATTAAAAAATGACTTGAGTTGTGATAAGAAGCAAAGAAATAATATGCATATTTTGGAAGAACTTCTTCTCAATTATACATGTAAGTTAAAACAAAATCATTTTAAAATAATAAAAATCATTTTGAAACTTCTCAAAATTCGTAAACTCTTCTTAAAATCCGTAAACTCATTTCTTCCAACATATTCTTAAACACAACTAATGAAAACACCATGACCTCTTTGCTCCGAATATGACCGAGTGAGTTTGATCATAATTGGCCTCTAATGCATTTATAAAAACGATTAATATTTTGATACAGAGTCTTGAACTGATGCCACTTGTAACTATGGATGAATGGGTGGTTGTTACCATCTATAAGCCATATTTCATAACAAAAACTCGAAAATCGGCCTCTTCAACTTTGGATTCAACAATATAACAACGCACTTGATGGTCTTGACATCAAACTAAAGGTTGAGAACCAAGTCTTCCCTTATCATCCTGGGAAGCTTGTGCCTGTTTTGTGATTTGACACGATCGGCAAGATTCATCCTTTTCAACAGTTCAGTCTCAAGAGAATTTCTTTCTGGATGGAACTACTAGTTATCGGTTGTTACGCAGGACATCTAAGCTCAAGCATTTTAATTTAAATTTAAACAATCCAAATTTAGTCCAAAACGATCCAAACCTATATAGACACGTACTTGATTAGGGTGATCATTACAGTGGTGAGCTCCCTCGAGATCTTAGCTATCCAGATAGACGGTCACGATATGATTTTTTTTTAATTAGGGATTTTTAAATCTTTTAATTTCATACATTTGTCAAATCTTACTATCACATGTTACAGACCTAATTGACACTCTCAGTTTAGTTGGAAGTGATTGGGCAGGACATCTGGGCACAAAAAAAAAAAGTCGAATCTATTGTGAGCTTTATTTTCCTTCATTATTTACGACTACGATAATTTGTCCTTTTAGCCTCAGTAATTTTCAAAGTAACTTTTAGCCTCAAAAACCCAACTTATCAAACAATATACAGGAGTTGAAGACAGCAAGTTTTGAATCACTGGAAGTTCACTAAATCAAGCAACTTGTACTCATGCCACCGACGCATGCATAACTCTTGAGCAACCCATTGATATAATACTCAAGTTCACTTAATTATTAGAATATCTAATTTCTTCTTGTAATGGCTTAAACTATTACCAAAACGCTCTTCCCCTGTTCATCTTCTACAAAACAGAGTAGTGATCCCGCAAGTCAAAAGGGAAGGGCCTAAGAAACGGAGCATGAAGATTTGTGTAGAAAGAAAGAAAAACAAATTAACGCAACCCCGACTTAAAAACAACGAAGATGAGGTGGTGGGATACGTGTGATAGTGAAGTTTCTGAGGCAGAGATTACCCATTCAGGACAGTGTGATAGCGATGAAGATGAGATGATGGGAGATTAGGAGGGAGAAGGCGAGGATGGAAGAACGTGAAGGGAGAGAGTGACGAAGAGGCATTGGGCGAGCAGCAGGAGAGGGAATTTTTAATTAAATAATCATTTAAAAATAATTACGTGGTACCCACTAAATTTAAAGAAGCAGCGGGGGTTTAGTATTTTTATCACATTTTCAAGAGTTCATAACTATTTTTATACCCTAGTACATGGTACCAAACCCCCATTCAACAAGCATATAGTTAATTTTGCACCTAAATCCTATATAATATAAAAGATTTTATACTTAATGATATTTGTATTAAAATACCAATCTTCGGGAAAAATTATTATCATCATCACCATGACCATCTTTATGATTATCGCCGCCACCACCATTATTATGTTTTTTGAATGAAAGTAACTCCTAAAAATAGCAGCAATGAAAATCTTTAGTATGTGAATATGCATCATCATTTTACCTTGAAAGAATCATTTGTGACTATATACAAAGAGAAAATCTACAGTATCGGCAATGTGTTTTTCACATTTTTATCATTTAAGGGAAAATTGCAAAAGTGAAGGGAAGGAAATTAGCATAATTTTTTTTAATTTACTGCAACATGACACTTGAAATGATAATCATCTCTTTTTTTAAAAAAAAATATTTTCATCTTTTAATCATTTGAAAGGATAAACTAAAAGGATAAGGAATAATGGAATATGCATTCTCCTTGCACACACATAAAAGATATTGTCGGCAGAGTACCTGGGGAATGATTATCGTACATCAACTTCAAAAATATAATAAAGATCACTGTTAAAATCAAGGGAGAATTGGGGATAAATCCCCCATTGAGAAATTAATTGGAGAATGAGACATCCTCAGTTGCACATGTGAAAGCTTAGTTGCACATATCGTGAATGCATAATGTCTACATGCATTCACAGGTACATTTGTCCTCCCTATAATAATAAAATGAGGAAAAGCCAAGTATTCTGGCCTATAAACTAGCAATAACAACAATAGGTAACAGTAAAAGAACTGAAGTAGAAGTATGCTTGTTATAATAAAAATCAAAATCAACTAAATGAGAGGGGGGAAAAGACAAATTCAACAATGAGATACATAAAAACAAGTCCTTTATTTCTATCAATTATCTTTACCTGCTTAAAACTGATGGACCAACAAATCGCACTCCTTAGAAAAAGTGACCCAAAACTGAGGCTGAAACCAGGACCAAGCTCAGCAGTTTGATCACCGCACTTGGGAAGGGGAACACAGTAAACCAGAAGCATCTGCACCTATGGCTGCAAGATCACAAACAGCACATAGCTGACCCTCTTGGCTTGGCAAGAACCTGGAACTACAGTAAGGGCAAGAGACATCCTTCTGTCCTCGATAGATTGGCACATAAGTTGCACCACAGATCACAAATGGGTTTCGGAAATCATAGTTCAACTGTGTAGTATCGGTCATATTCTTTTCTGCAGCAGCCAGTACTTGTCTCGCTGTCTTAGCTTGGTTTTCAATGGTTGGATTGGTTTCAAGTAGCCTCCTGGCAAAATTAGCAGCTGTGGCAAGGTTTTTAGCCTTGTAGCAGACACTCATCGCATTCTGTAGGGCAAGCCTTAAATGAGGTGTTTGAAGGTTGCAGTGAGTGAAATATGCTGCAAGTTCTTGCTGGCGTACTGGATTATCCTTCATTTCTCGTCTCTTCAGCTCCATTTGAAGGCCCAATACATATTCCTTAACAATAATAATTAACTCCTTCACTTCATCAACTTCCCTTCTAGACTCAACCACCACCACAGGAATGGTATGAAGAATGCTAGTGAAAAGCCGAAGAGCCTCAGTGAATTTCCCAGCTGTTGTTGCCTTGTAACCTGCTTTGAGTTTCTCTTCCAATTGAGAGAAATTGAACACAAGAGCTGGTGGACCCCTAACATTAGGGCTGGCAGACTCACTCCATCCTCTTTCAACCGCAAGAGAAATCACTGGAGTAGATGAAAATGCACGCAGATATGAATAGCTTCCAGTATGAAGATCAAGAAACATAGATTTTAAAGGGCCAAAATTTCTAATGCCAAGTTGCCTGTTAAGCAACCGCATTGCAGTGTCAAAATTGCCAGCAGCAGCATGCTCAGCTGCAAGGGATGACTTTTGGATCCATATTTGGCTCACTGGCATGCCAGGAGTAGGAGCCACAAAAACTGCAGAGCGAGCATTTGCAGAAGTCTTGGGGGTCTCTACTTCAGGAGGAAGTTCAAGATCCTCAAGCTCCCATCCCCCTTCTTCATCATCAACTTCAGCTGCTTCTCCATCCTCCAAAGTTGCAGCAACATCCCCATTTTGTAGGCCATCTTCATCAACTAAATCAAGCTCTTCACCCCAATCAGCTTCATCAGCTTCATACTCTTCATCAGCACCACCCTGAGCAATATTGTCGAGCCCACTATCAAATACACCTCGCATGACCCTAAGAAGGGGCCAATCACCACCACACATGACTGGGGATGGTGGCATCAAGAGAGTAGGTACTTTTCCCTCAGGTAAAGATGGAACATTATCACCCAGTTCAGCTGCTAGCCGTTCTGCAACATCATGTAAACCATGGATTGAAGCAGTAATGTAGGCCAGAGGCAAATGGCCCACGCTCTCCAAAATCTTAACACGTTCACGAACATCACCCATATACAAGGCATTGTGAAACTGACCCATCACATCATTCTTTACTTCAGCAATTTTCAACATCTTAGAAAGCTTTTCCATGTTACCGGTTATGAGATAAAGGAAAGACAATCTCTCAAAATTTTTAGTCTTCTGGTACGCATATTCTACAATACCAGCATTGCCCTGGCGAAGAGCCTCTACTCCCAACCTGTACCAGTGATCTTTTTCATCAATTGCTGTAGCTGATGCAACAGCTATTTGAATGTTCCCACTCTCTAAAGCCAAATTGAACCGAGTCCTCTCATCCTTCACAAAGTGAAGAGCAACTTCCGGAAAACCTTTCTGTTGTAGATAAGCAATCACAGCCTGCCCACAAAGCTGCGAGTTTCTTATCATGTTCATAACATTATCATACCTTTTCCTCAGCAAAGAAAGCTTGAATAAATATTCAGTTGCATCAATAACTATAGATTTGTTCTTCCCATCCCGATCTAGACAGAAGATGATATTTCCAGAAACCTTTGTGATGTAAATCGGGACATCTAGTGTTTTAATTATCCCACTATCTCCATTGGGTAGGCAGTACTTGATGTGATTTAAAGTTGTGTAAATGAAAACACCATTATCATCCCAGCCTCCGCTTTTTACCCGGATTGTCTCATGAAGAGTGCACTGATGCACAAGTTTCTTGTTTGCAATGATAATAGCATGTTTGCTTAATAAAGCAACGCTTTCCATGTCATTCGACCAAACAACATACTTGACAAAAGGAGCCTGAAGTTCACCAAGGACAATCCTCTGTTGGAGATCAAATATAGCAACCTTATCTTCTGCCCTACATAGCAAGTTACCCGTCCCTGCATAGAATATGGCATCTGTGACAATGGGGAGGGGACTTTTCTTTAAAATCTCATTCTTCAAGTTCTTCAATAAAACTTGGTTGCTACTTTTTTCAAGCACAGCAAACCTGTTGCGAGCCACAAATACAGCAGATCCTCCCAAGCCTCTCTTTGAATCTTGCACATCTCCCCTACCTAAGCTATCCTTGGGTATGACATACAACTCATAAGATCCCCCCTCTGTATCTGAACAGAGAAGAACAGCATTTTCTGTTGGGCTGTAAGAAAGCGTCTTTGGACTTTGATTCAAGCTCACAGAACCAGGTCGTCGAATAGGAAGTACTTGTGATTCTTTTTGAGTTGAGAATTCATAGAATCTCAAAAACCTATCTTTAGTATAAAAGACGGAATCTCCACTAACTGAAAAGGCTGGTCGCTCTCTCTCCAGCTTAAAGACAATCATGCCACTATCATGACCAGCTGCCAACAGATTCATTTCAGGATGTGCAGCCAGAATCCAAAACCGGTCATGCTCCCGTCGGAAAGTTTGAATTCCAGTTCTCTTTGTAACATCCCAAACCCGAATACTTTTGTCCTCAGAATTGGATACAATTATGTCCTGTTTTGCATGGAACATAACACATGATACATTATTTGTGTGCCCCCTTAACGTGTCCACTTCCCAAGCCTTTGTCTCTGCAACCAAATTATAGGTTAGCTCTCTTGGCTTTTATATAAAGATAAAATAAAGTCTTTTTGCATCCAAAAATTAATCATGCACTGATAAAACAGCAACAAAGTTATGAAGAAATGTTAAGACGACTAGAGGACACTGTTAATGATTTAATACAAAATAGGGTGAGTATTGGGAGGGGAAGGGGGAGAACAGAGCAATCATACCATTCATTCTCCACAGTTTAACCTGCCGATCATCTGCACCTGAGACAATGAGAGGAAGTGTTGGATGGAAAGCAGCCCAGTTGACTCCTCTATCATGACCTTCTAAAACATACTTGACAACAGCATCAATACCACCAAAAAGATCTGTGTTCATCTGGCCCAATCTAAGTATATCATCCGCAGGAGAGGCAGTCTTCTTTTTAAGAGAACTAATATCCCAAA